>OY288274.1:77116114-77416880 GCA_958450335.1 Hibiscus tridactylites | reverse complement strand
GTCACTAAACTAAGCTAAAATGATCTTTTTAACCACTACAATTTAAAAAAATTATAAAATAATTATTAAATTTATTGAACTATTAATGATTATTGTACGTTACAAATTATTGATAAATTTAAGAAGTTTAATGATCATTTTATAATAATTCAATAAATTTAATGATATTTTGTGCTCATTTGATCATTTTATAACTTTTAAAGTTTAGTGACAATATATAGATAACCCTAAATTTTAAATTCTACTCATAAACTCTAAATTCTAAACCCATACACTGAAACCCTTAAATTTCAAACCTTAAAATGAAACTCTAAACCCTAAAATTAAAGTGCTTATAGAAACAAAAGGTTTCCACTGCATGTGTATGAGATAATAATCCATATATAAGGGTAATTATTCCATGCACAAGTGTCTTAGTTTTAGGGTTTAGGGATTTCATTTAGGGTTTATGCATTTAATTGTAGAAGTTTTGAATTTAGGGGCTATTGATAGAATTTTGAGTTTATGGTTACAATTTAGGGTTTATAGGTTTAAAACCTAAATCCCTAACCATATTACCCTAAATCCTAGATCATAACCCTAAATTCTAACCATAAACCCTAAATTCTAACCATGAACCCTAAATTCTAAAGCCATATAATAAAACTCTAAAAATAAGACGCTTGTAGAAACACAAAGTATTCACCGCCTGTGTATGAGATAATAATCCTATATATAATACTTAAATATATAATAATTTCGATTGATATTAGCCGATTTCAAATTAAATTAATCGATAATCTAAGTTTGAAGAAAAAACTCTTTATTGTTAATCGATCATACTTAAAATTAACCGACCAATTAAATAATTTATTTTAGCTCGGTCTATTAACTCGATAAAACCGAATAATGCTCACCGGGCGGTTGTACATGGGCCTTTTTTGTTCGAATAAGCTTCTATAGTCAATTTTAAGACGAAAATTGGGCCAAAAGTATGGTATTATTTTATTGTTATTAAAATTGAATAGTTTAATTACAGATCTAGTTACACCATTTTTCACCCTCCCATAAATAGTCAAATTACATGATATTTTTCCAAATGCATCCTTAATGAATTGAATACTCAAATTATAGTTAATTCAATAGAACTCACTAATTACAACGGTTACACAAACATGTATGTTTATACAATGATATAACTCAACATTATTTATTGAGGAGATAATTTAAAAATATTTAAATTTAGGGGGCGAACAATATGTTATATATTCAGAGACTAAAATACAATTTTTTTTGAGGAAAGCTAGAGTGATTACAAGTAGTATCTATTCTAAGTATACTCTCAACCATTTGACAATGAACGCTCAATCACCCTGCTGCAGCAGCTGCTGGTGCTTGAACCCGTGACCTCTAGGAACAACAATCGTTCCCTTAACCACTGAAGCAAGTTGGTTCGTGCACAATTTTATTATTATTATAACTTAACGTTTTCTAATTTTAAAATATTTTGGGCGTTGTAGCTACTTAACAGGCTAAAATTGTAAAAAACTCAATTCTAATTACAAGATGTCTTTTTTACAATCAAATTATAAAATCTGACCAATTTTAATTTTTTTTGTTTGTTTGTGCTATTATTCGATCTTCCAATCTAAAAAATTCATTTAACTACTTAATAGTTATTAAAATTCAATAAAATATAAATAAAATATTTGTGTTAATTAAATAATAATTCAAAATCAACCAACACTGAGATTTAAAAAATGTATGTACATGAGAGTAAAACTTACACCGAAAGAGTTAAGGAAAAAATTATTGGAGTCTGCCCCCCCCCCCCCCCCCCCCAATTTCTCAAACCCTAACTTCCCGACCCCATCCCGTTCATCAAATCAATTCGATTTGTTGCTCATTTGCCTATCTTCGAGTGTTGGCTTTCCTTCCAAGCAGCTATGTCGGTTCTCGAATCCTGATTGGGTTGTGTCGGTGAGTAGGGATTGTGTGTCGGTTCGGGATCTCATGGGGTGTTTCCGGTGTTACACCTAAGGTGCCGCGCCCATCTTGGTTGTTCTGACTATTTTTCCGTTGTTGCGTCCAGACTATAGCGAGCTCGTCTTTTCTGCGCCCTCTCGAAGCAGTCGTTGTTTTTTCTGGCGTTTCTCCTGGGTCCAGTCGAAGGACTCTACACGAGTCTGGCGGTTTTGCTCCGAGAGAGGGGTACGCTCTTCGGTTGGTTTTTGATCGGCCCTACTGTATTCTCTCTGTTGCCACTGCTGGTGCGCTTGCTCCTCCTTTCCAAGAGAAGGTGTGTCGTTTCTCTTGTTTCCTTCCCCCATCAATGCCCCCGGTTTTAGTTTCCTCATCCCCCTTCCATCCCGCCCATGGTCAGTTTTGAATCCACCTCTTGTTACCTCTCCCTTTTTGCTCTGAACTGATTTCATGTGTTTGGACTGTTTGTGCTGGATTGGTTCTACTATTTCCATTGGTCTACTTCTTTACTGCTTGTTTGAGAGTTTCTCCTATCTCTATTGGTTTTTTCTTCTGTTGTTTGTGTTATGATGACCATTATAGCATGGAACGTTAGGGGGATGGGTAATAAAGAAAATATGAGAGCTCTTAAAAATTCAATCACCAAGCATAAGCCGACTATTGTCTTTCTGAGCGAAACTAAGAAGAAGAAACGATTCATAGAGAAGATTAAAATGAAGATGAAAATGGATGCCTCATTCTATGTGGATCCCGACGGTCCGGTAGGGGGTTATCGCTATGGTGGACAAACGAGACGAAGGTTTCTATTCTCGCATACGATAAAAAAATTATCGATGCAAAGATCTTCATTCAAGGGGAGGAGGAATGGTATGGAACCTTCATTTATGGTCCCCCTTACCGAGAGGAAAAACAGACCTTCTAAGAGGGCCTGACAAAATTAAGAAGCTCTACGAATAAAAAATGATTTGTGATCGGTGATTCAAATATCGTGACAAGTCAAGAAGAAAAACTTGGCGGTACCCCTTTCAATTTTGCTGAAGCCGGCATCTTCTTAAATTTTATGAACTCTTCGGGGCTCCTGGAACTTCCTATCAAAGGAGGATCTTTCACTTGGTCAAATCAAAGAAGCGACGACAATTTCATTCTTGAGAAATTAGACCGAGCACTTTGCTCTATTGAATGGAGCAATTTTTCCCCTAAAGCTTTAGGCCTGCTTGATGTGGTGCTTGCTTCTGATCATACTCCCATAGTCATTCTCCCTTTGGGTTTGAACAAAAAATATAAGAAAGATTTTAAATTTGAGTCCAAGTGGTTGTTGGATGAGGAGTGCCCCGCTGCAGTCCACAAAGGATGGGATCCGCTCTTTCGAGAAAGGGTTTCACACAGATTTGGTAGGAAGCTCAAATGAACCAAATTTTCCCTAATCAAGTGGAGCAAGCAAAAATTCCAGGGCACCAATCAAAGGAAACAAGAATTGCTGAATCAAATCAACGCTCTGCAAGGGAAGCCATTAAGTGAAGCGGAACTTTCAAAATTCAAACGACTCAAAAAGGAACTTGGCAATATGTCGAAAAGCGAGTAGAGGTACTGACACCAACGCTCATGGATTGATTGGCTTAACTTTGGGGATAAAAATACCAAGTTCTTCCACGCCACAACCCTACAACACAAAAGAGCTAACTCCATATGTAGAATCAAGAATTACAATGGAGAATGGGACATTGCTTGCTTCCTGAAGCAGCACTTTCAGAAAATCTACACTAAAGACCATTCCATTGACTTCCAAAGTCTGGAAACGGTTATCCCTGTCTTGGTGACTGATGATATGAATATGAAGCTGTGTAAAGATATTTCTGAAGAGGAGATTAAGAGTGTAGTTTTCAGTATGGGGGCTTCTAAAGCCCCAGAATCATATGGTTTTCCCGATTGTTTCTTCCATTCCTTCTGGGAAATCATTGAGGAGGATATTATTGCAATGATGTCTCACTTTTTCAACACGAGGCTTTTTGATTACGGGGTAAATAAAAGTAACATTGTTCTCATTCCAAAGAAGAAGAACCCGAGTGAAGTCAATCACTTCCGCCCTATTAGCCTTTGCAACTTCTCTCTTAAGGTCATCACGAAGATCCTGGCCTCACGGCTAAAAGTCTTCCTTCCGGATATCGTTTTGATCTCGCAATCTGCCTTTGTTAATGGGTGGCTCATTCAAGACAATATTATCCTCACCTATGAGGCCTTTCACTCAATCAAAAGAGCAAAGAGAAGGAAGAAATGAGTCATGGCGCTCAAGATTGATATGGAAAAAGCCTATGAAAAAGTTGATTGAAATCTTCTACGCTTTGTTATGACCAAAATGGGCTTCTGCGGATGGTGGATCCACCGTGTGATGAAATGTGTGACATCCACTACCTTTTATCTTGTGATCAATGGCGAAAGACATGAGGAATTCTATCCAGGGAGAGGTCTTAGACAAGGGGATCCCCTCCCTTCTTTCTGTTTACATTCATCTCAAATATTTTCTCTTGGATCATCTCAAAAGAGGTGGAGTCGTCCCGCCTTGCAGGCTTTAAAATCAAGAGAAGGTGTCCCACACTCAGTCATCTTATGTTTGCTGATGATTGCTTACTTTTTTCCTCAGCTGATGTAAACAATTGTGAAGCAGTTCTGAGGGTCTTAAACTCCTTCCAGAGAACAATGGGGCAGACGGTTAATTTTCTCAAATCCTCGGTCTTTTTCTCCCCAAATGCGAGCTCAAGTCTAAAGCACCATCTCTCCAATATTCTCGGTTGTTGCCCTATGGAAGAAGACAACAAGTATCTTGGCCTTCCTTCTATCTGGGGGCGAAACAAAAAATAAGCCCTCAACTTTATCAAGGAGAGGGTTAGAAATAAGCTCAAATGATGGAATGCTAAATTTCTTAACCAAGCAGGAAAAGAGATCCTTATCAAAGTTGTTGCCCAAGCTATCCCCTCCTATATTATGTAGTGTTTCCTTCTTCCTTCCACCTTTTGTGATGAGTTGAGTTCTTTGGTTGGACGTTTCTGGTGGAATAACTCTAGCGCCAAGGATATGGGTATTCATTGGCTCAATTGGAAGAAATTGTGCCTTCCCAAAGATAAGGGCGGTCTCGGGTTCTGGGACCTTAAATTTTTTAATAAGGCTCTTATCACAAAAATCATATGAAACATCCAGACACCATCCGGTGATCCGCACATCACAGTTTTTAACCTCTTGGGGAATAATCAGAAATCATGGGACTAAAAAAAGCTCATTAACCTGTTATCTCCTTCTGAAGTCGAGGCGATTCTCGCCATCCCCATTGGTGGTCCCTTGGTTAGGGATTCCCTCATTTGGGCGGCCTCAAGAGATGGAGCATACTCGGCTCGATCAGGATACCGCTTTATTGAAAACATGCATGAGTCAGGAAGCGATCCATCACCGAGTGACTCGCTGAGCAGGAACAAGAATTTTTGGAGATCCATATGGGGTTTGAAAGTCCCACCTAAAATTCAGACCTTTCTGTGGAAGTTGTGCCATAATATTGTCCCCACTAGAGGAATCCTTGCGGCCCGATTTCATGGATCCTTTTCATGTCTGAATGTTGCCCTCGATGTGGGGATGTGGCTGAGAGCATTGAACACATACTGTTTTTCTGCCCCTTTGCTCAGGTAGTGTGAAGAGCTTCAGGGTTTAATTACTCTCCCGCGACTTCGGGTTATCCTGGCTTTGCCAAATGGTGGGAGAAAATTAATGGCTTCCGTAGACTTGGTAACTTTATTGAAGTATGCGCGCTGATTGCCTTTCTCCTATGGGCTTTGTGAAAATCCCAAAATGCCTTCTTGTTTGAAAGGCAAGTGGACTCCCCGTGTGATGTTTGGCTTAGAGCGGAAAGCGCTTTCGCAGAATTCAGCCAGGCCAAGGTCACCTGCAATGCTCGTGCTCCTCCGTTCGAATGCAAGACATGGTCCCCCTCCTCCCAGCATTGTAAAAATCAATTGTGATTCGACTTTTGACATTTCCACGGGTAAAGCTAATACAACAACAATTGCAAGTGATTCATCCGGATCCATCCTTATTGGAAATACGGTCTCCCTAGTTGCCTCTTCAGCATCGTCTGCCGAGGCTTCTGCTACCAAGCTTGGCGTTGCTATGGCCGTGAAAACAGGTTTCCCTAGTATCATTATTGAATCTGACTGTCAAGCTATGATCAGGTGCCTTACCTCCGGCTCCCTATCTGTATGGGAATCTTCAACCATTGAAGAAGACATCCGTTTGTCAACCTCGACTTTTCATTCTTGCTCTTTTTCTTTTACTTCTCGTTGTTGTAACCAAGCGGCTGACTGGGTTGCTAAAAACATTTTGGACTCTTCTTGCTCTTCTATTTGGTTTTGGGAGGCCCCATCGGGGCTCTTACCTTTGTTGTAACTTTCTCGCCCGTTTCTTATGAAGTTTGAAAGTTCTTTGACCAAAAAAACCGTACACCGATTAAACTGAAACACCACGAAAAGATTAAGGTTTACAAATGTTATTTGAGTTTTTTTAATTGTTTTTTTAACATTCTTGTTATTTTAAAAATTTTGAGAGTATGCCAAACATAGGGATGGCAATGGATCGGACTTTATAAAGTCCAATCCAATTAATAATTGGACCTCCAAAAAAATTTAAGTCTGATTACATAAATCTGAGTCTGGTCCAATAAAATATCTAAATTCCAAATCCAAATTAGAAAGTTTGTATCCAATTATTTTTTTCCTTTTTTAAAGTAACAACTCAAACAAATATATTTAAATAAAAATAACAAATATTTTTTTATCAAACCAACCGGGGTGATTAATGATGAAGAATTACCTGTTTAAAATCTAGAATTTTGAATTTGAAGAAGACAGATACCCAATCACGATTCCACGATGTTGATTCCTAAGTCACAACGATAACGCTCTGACCTCTACGTAGTTCACCCAGTTGAAATGAGCATGTAAAACTCTCTAAACTTTGGAGCGTTTTTCAAAAAGCATTTCATGCCTTGTAATCTTAATTCAACTTATAATAGGATTTTAATATATAATAGGATCTTAATATATAATCTGTTGAGTTGATCAAACGATGGCTAATCACCAAGAGGGGGTGAATTGGTGGAATAAAAATTGAAGGGTGCAAATGGATAATTTAAAAATAAAGACAAGGATATTTTAGAGTGGCTTAAGCTTCGAACAAGCTCTACATCCACTACCTCAGCACCCTACTGAGGATTTCAACAATTCACTAACTTGAATTCATCCATTTTCTCGGCTTAAGAGGAAACCTTACAAATCGATCAATCTCTCTACCCAAAGATTGATCCAATATCACTATTTTACAAAAGAAGATAGGCAAACTATGATTGTACCTCTCAAAGGCTAATTGTTTACCCAATTACACTTAAACACTCCCTAAACTCTAAAAAGATTAACAATGAAAAATTTCAAATGAGTTGGGTACAAGAATTTGACACTAAAGGTACAAGGGTTTGGATTGAATGCTTTGATGTTGCTTGAAGGTTCAATAGTTGTTGTTGTAGCTTTGGAGACTTGTTTTTATACATTCTCATTGATTTCTAGCCGTTTGGATGGTTGAGATCATCAATATAGCCGTTGGGGCTCTCTCTTCCCTCCATAAATGATGTTCTGCAACTACCCGTATCGGAACATGGGACCCCTGTATCGAGACGGATACTAAAAAAAGAAAGAGTTGTTGTGTGTAAAAAGGGCCCGTATCGAAACAACTATAGGCCGTATCGAAACAGTTTGAAATTGTAAAATGCAAAAAGAGGGCTGTATCGGAACGGATAAGGGCTGTATCGAAACATTTTGAAACTGTAAATGGGTGTTTCGAAACAACCTTCGGGTGTATCGAAACTCTTAACCAAATCTTCAAAAATTAGTTTCTGACAAGTAATGACTAGTTCATTTAATGCCCAATTTTAAAATTACTTAACCCCCGTATCTAAACGAGTGTGAGCCGTTTCGAAACAATACTTAAAAATCAAAAGCCCAAATGAAGGTCGTTTCGAAACGAGTGAGAGCCGTTTCGAAACAGACGTTTCTAGTGGTAAAACGTATCGAAACACTTTGAGGGTGTTTTGAAACGCATGGGCAATTTTGTATATTTTGGCTTTGAAACACTTAGAAAAATTTATGGGGTTTAAGTTTTAACTTCAAAACATTTCAAGTATTTTGATTACTTAAAAATTTATTTATTTTGCAATTTAGTCATTGAATTATTTGTTATATCAAAATCAAATATTAGTTTTACAATCTCCCCTTTTTGATATAACAAAACCAAAGTAAATTTTTAAGTAAACTCCCCCTAAATTTAAGCTAGGTTTTGAAAAAGATTTTAAAAATTTAGCTTAACCCTTCTTCCCTATTTGTTAGATCAAAATCAATAAAGAAATATGGCAATATATCACAAGGCAAACCACAATTAAAGCAACATAATTTCATTAAGCATTAGAAACCAAAGCAAATTAAGCTCATAAACTCCAAAACATAATATCCAAACCATAACATCCAAACATAAATCAAAGCATATGTCTTAAAGTAAAAACATAAATAGGTGCATAAAAATAGGGAAATCCTAAACTAGATGAAATGCAATGGAAAAGCTCATCATCATCGTCATCTTCATCATTGGCGTTGTTCCTTCGGAATTGTCTCTATTCGCCATAGAAATCGGTAAAGGACATGTCCATAGAGGTTTGTTGAGTTTCAACCGAGGTGAGGCGATGTAAAGTGTCTAAAAGTCTTATTTTATTTACCCTATTTACTCATATTATTGTTAGACTTAGGCACATTTTAGTTACATAATTAGGCATTAATGCATATTCTCATAATTTCCTTCACCATTAAGCTTGGTTATATATTTTAAGTGTATTTTGTGGAAAATGTGATGTTTTAGTATGTATTTTGGTGCATGCAGGAAAATTGCCCGCCGGAACCCGCCACGACAGCAGGGTGCCGCCAGAACCCGCCGAGACAGCAGGGTGCCTTCGGAATCCGCCGCGACAACAGGGTGCTGCCGGAACCCGCCGCGATAGCAGGGTGCCTCCGAAACCCGCCGAGACAACAGACCAAGGAGCTGTACTAATGTAGTTCCAGACAGAGACAGTAGCTACGGAGTAGCTACCGTCGCCATACCTACCGCCCAAGACAGCAAACTGAGAAATTAGAGAACTGGAGTGCGATCTGTAGAGAAGAAAAACATGATTCTATCGATTTTGTCCACTCAATTTTTCGATGACTGTAGCAGCAGGCATGGCCGCCGAAGGAGGAGCTCGAGATTACTTGCGGAGCAAGGCAACGTGATAAAGTTCACATTTAACTCAAAGAAGTCAGAATTAAAGGTTGCATTTAATGCAAAAGCTACTTTGAAGACTTCTACTTCAAGAAGGACTAGACCTATCATGTGTTCAAAAGTTGCCCTCATCTTTTTGCAGCAGACATGTCGAGAAAAACCACTTGGAAGTGGATGTTTGAATATGAACAGCAGATGTCACAGCAGCACCAACAGGGACAGTCGATGCCGCTACCGCAGTTGCCGCTGCAACAACAAGATTTTTCATGGTATGATAAAAAATCTCAATTTTTTTACCATAACAGTTTTGCTGCAGAAATCGACATGCACTGGCAACATAGTCATCTGCAAGAACAATCAACATCCTTGGAGGACACACTTCAAGCTTTCCTTGCACTCACGGAAAAAGTGTCAACTGTCATGGACGCCAGCATCGCTAAGATGGATGCACATATGAGCAATTCAGTCCTCATTAATGCGATGGATGAACCTGAACAATTAAGCCTGAGGGATACTGATGTCTCAGGACAAGAGGATGAAGAGCACTGCCCGAACAAGGAGATTGACAGCTGTTCTGACAGTTACCTAGAACGCTGCCCTAAAGACGAACTGACAACACCTGAACAAAGCAATGTCACAACAGCACCTAGTGAGGCCGACAAAGGAATTGATGATGCCACGACAGAAGCCTCGACAACGATGCCTGCCTCGTGTAAAGTGTCCAAAAGTCCTATATTTCATGCACTTTTCAACTCTTATTATTACTGTTTTAAGCTCATTTTAGGCATAATTAGAGTCATGCATAGCATTTTACAGTATTTCGTTGTTCCGCCTTACTTTTATAACTTATCATTCATTTGGTGAACAAGAGGTACCGTTTTAGTGTATTCTTGCTTGTAGGTACTAACAGCTGAACGAGGGAACCGAGGAGCGGAGGACATTACGCTGAGGAGCAAACCCAGGAATTATACTGAAGCAGTTCCAACAAAAGTAAGTTGCTGCCGAGCAGAGTTGCCGCCGACCTTGCTGCCCACGGCAGTTGACTAACGAAGTTGGGAGAACCGGAGCGCGATCTGTAGAGCTAAAACTCCTGAATCTATCGCCGGCGTTCATGTGATTTTCCGACGTCTGTAGCAGCGGCCAGGGCTGCCGAAGCAAAATTCTCAAGCTTACTTGCGGGCTAAGGCAAACGAGAAAGAGTCCACATTCCACGCAAAGAAGTCAGCATTTAAAGTCATATTAAAGAAGGAAAGCTACTTTAAAGGACTTCTACTTTAAGGAGGACTTAACCTAGTCTCTAGTCTATAAATACCCATTGTAACTCCTAGTTCAAATCATCTTTGGTTTTCTATAGACTTTACTTGTGCTCTTCGCCGCCACCATGTTCTAAATCCCAATTGGGTTAGGGTTATGTTGTAACTAGAGTGAAACCGTTGTTTTAGGGTTTTGAGTTATTTCCTCAATAAAAATATTCTAAGTTTACTTAATCCATTGTTCTTCATTCTTTCAATCTTTCTACACCAGTCGTTTGAGAGAATCCATTTGTTGGGTACGAAAGTGCAAGGCTCACGAAAGGGTTAAGTACGGTCACAACGTGCTGAGGCGTGACTAACTTGGTTCAACACTAGTCCACAAGTTTCAGCGGCTAAAAGGGATCACTAACCGAGTTGAATGACTTGGTTCCACACTAGTCTCAAGTTATCAATCTCGAGCATCTTAACCTAGAAATATGAGAGATCACTTTCGACTATCATGCCGAACTTGGAGTATCTGCCAAACTTGTCGCTAGGACTTCTTTCCATTCCACCTGCCGAGACAGTACACACCCCTACAGTGGCAGTGTTCTACTGTGGCCGCGTGACAGGGTTGTAGTTTGCTGCCCACCGTACCCGCCGAGGCAGTATATCGTGGCAGCAAAGAATAACTCATACCTATTACAACGCAGTTTTCACAGTAAGTGGCAGCATAACCCTGCCTGCTCTATCAATCTGATTCTCTTCTTATCTATTACTTGTGTTTTTATTTACTCTTTGATCTCAACCAAACTATTCACTTGTGCTTTACTTTACCATTGTGCAGGAACTACAAAGACGAGACAAGCTGTCCAATCCTCGTGGGATTCGACATCTTAAATACTATAACTTGACAAGAGTGTGCACTTGGGCTCTTACAAAAAGGGAACACCTACACGCCCTACACCTCGACAGAAGCCTCGGCAACTATGGACTATATATATCGAGAGGAGTCGATGCTGGCAGATTTAAAGCCATCAAAATCTCTACTGATGGAGATTTTTTAGGGGCATAAAGAAAGCGGTGTTGGGAGTCATGAAGCTTTTCCGAAAATTGAGTTTTCCCTTGACCTGCATAGTATCATGACAGAAGACTGTCGCAACAACTGGTTGTCGCAACAACTACCTCGGCAGCAAAAGCAACTTTCCACCATAACGAACTTCGACAAAGAAGCGATAAGTACATGGTTAGATAGTGATATATTTTTTCCTAATCACATGTTCATGCCTTCATGAATAGAAATAAGGAGGAAGGTTCACATGGACTACAAGGGAACGAGGAAGAATGACTCCTCCACCATGAGAATAATCACTCGATGAAGGGTGCGGGTGGATTACAAGAAGTATCGGAAACAACCATCTCAAGCTCGAACAGACAAGGGAGTAGTTACTTTAGGAGATACATGTCAATGCACTCCTAGAGTAACATAATTTTTATTTTTATCTTCCACATTTTTTTCTTTCGTAGACTTAGAATTTTTAAATTTTTAGTGTTTATTTTTGTAGGCATTTTATTATTTTATTCTATTTTTTCTTCATCTTGCAAATAAAATTCAACCGTCTCACAACCTATCAATGGCCACAACCAGCAACCAACAAGCCTTCCAAATAATTTCGACAGAGGCAGTTGTTGAATGTGTAAAAAGTTCTATATTTTACCCCTTATTTAACCCATATTTCTGCTGTATTCAAGCATAATTCATTGCATTTAGGTAAAGTTTCGCATATACATCACAATTAGATAAAATAACGCAGTTGCTACTGATTTTCTCCATTTTTGCAGGTATCTGATGTGGCAGACTCAGGACAACAAAGGAGAAGAACTGGAACTCAGGACTGGAGTCGAGAAGCAAGATGATGCCGTGGTCATCTGCCGTGGCAGCCATGACGACAGCGTTGGTGAAAGGGAAAAGTGAAGTGGAGCTCGACAGATAGAGGAATTCAAGCTGGTCTGTCGTATACCACTCCTATATTTTTCTGAGCCCTGAGGTAGAATGAAGGCCAAGCCCAAAGTTCAAGGAAGAAACCTAAAGCAAGAAAAGAGGACGAATTAAAGGCATATACTCAGAAGATTTAATCTCCAATAGAGTTGTACTTTAGTGTAAACTTGTATTCTTGCCATATTAGAAAACTTGAACCCAAGGCCTATATAAAGGCATGTAATTCGACTTAGGGAAGGATATCTCATCTCTAGTCGTCTTCCCCAAAACCCTTGTCGTTTCCCCCTTCTCATCATGTTCTAAACTTCCCCTAGGGCTAAGGGTTGATTCTGTAAAGTAGTTGCAAGGATTGTAGTGTTTTAGGAATTTTCTGTTCAATAAAATAAAACTTCAAGTTTGCTTATTCTGGTTTCAACATCTTGCAAGAGTATCGGGAGAGCATTGTGAGATTATCTATTTACTTAATATCGGGAGAGTTAAGTATACGAAAGGAATAAGTATGAGTTCTCCAGTTTATGGTAGAACTATCTCGGACCTAGGGATAGGACGAGGTTAAATGGCTAAGGAAGAATTCAACAACATTGGTGTTCACCCTTCGATTCACGCCGGGAGGTATCATCCGAGAAGTGTTCATCAACAGTACTTGGGCCTAGGGATAGGACAAGTCATCGCAGGGATTCTTGCCAAGCTTGAAGTACAGAGTTTTGTAGTCGCTGCCGCGACAACAACAGACTTATGCCGCAGCAAGTGCTGCCGCGACAGGGACGACGACAGAACAAGGATTTCTCTACAGTACAACACATGCACTACCGAACAAATCAATATCGGCCTATCTCTTAACCCTGAATCTTTTATCTTTTATATTCATTATTCTCCAATATTATTTTCCAAACAATTTAAACTCTTTTTCTTTCTCTCTCGTGCAGCAATTATAGGATAAAGCTATTTCCAGTCCCTGTGGAGACGATATCTGATACTCCAAGTATCACTTTACTACTTGCGTCGTGTACACTTGCACTACATTGCGATAGGACTTTTGACACGCAACAAGTTTTTGGCGTTGTTGTCGGGGACTGACAACATATCTTTACCCTTACTTTTACTGCACTTTTTCTTTTTAATTTTTCTGTTTTTATTGGGATTGTTTACCCTGCGCTTTTCACAAGGTTTTCTGTTTGCTTATGCGCAGATCAAGACGAGGCAAAGAACCTGAGCACAAACTAGGTCCTGAAATCGAACGTACGTGCAACCTCAGGAACCGAGTCCGCCTCTTGATAGCAAGAAACGATTATCTTGAGGAACAATTAGAAGCAATGAATAACGGGGTAAATAATCACCCGAGGAATGATGGAGATCCTCGCCTAGAAGAACGGAACGAACGGCCTGCCGCTACCGAGGCCGCACGAAGATCTTTCCGTGATTACATGATCAATGATCATGTGGAACTGGAGACCGCCTTGCCAGACGTGGAAGCTGAAAATTTCGAGCTGAAACCTGTTATGTTCAGCATGATAAACTCCGCTGGCCAATTTAGTGGTGCTGCAACAGAGGACGCCCGAGAACACTTGAAAATGTTCCAAGAAATCTATGGATCATTTAGATTACCAAGAGTAAATCCGGAGATACTGAGGCTCTGGTTATTTCCTCATTCACTGAGAGACAGAGCTAAAACTTGGTGGAATAAACTAACGTCAGGTTCAATAAGAACTTGGGCAGATCTCTCTCGTGAATTTTTATCTCGTTTTAATCCTTCTAACTTATCTGAGCGATTGCGTAACGAAATTGCTATTTTTCAACAGGAAGATGACGAGCCAATGCACGAGGCATGAGACATGTTTACAACTTTTCTAAGGAACTGCCCGATGCATGGATTCCCAGTGTGGAATCAAGTCATTAAATTCTAAAATGCTGCCAACATACAGACTCGCATGAGAATAGATTCAGCAGCAAATGGGCTATTACTGGATAAGGACCCAGACGAAGCGATGATAGTGTTGAAAAACCTAGCGAAAAATGAAGAGCAATTTCCTACAGCAAGGAGAGGGGGTAAACGAGGGATAGCTGTAAAAGATTATGAGGCCGACAATTCCCTGAAGACACAGGTTTCATACCTCACAAAGGCGGTGGAAAATCTGTCGAAAAAAGATTCTAAACCTGTATATTCTGCAGAAGAGGTATGTGAAACTTGCAGTGGGAACCACAGTTCGGAAGACTGTCCGTTACAGATAGAGAAGGGGATGTATGTTGGAAATTACAATAAGCCAAGAAATTACGACTCCAACAATTACAATCCCAACTGGAGGAAAGATCCCAAGTTCTCTTGGAGCAATCCAAACAACGCACTTAATCCTCAGATGCAGAACAATCAAAACCAAGGGGCACCCAGAATCCTGACACGACAGCAACCACAACAGGAGCCACAACAGTAGCAGGTAGCCGCACCTAGTATACTGGAGCAGACATTGGCCACATTTATGTCACAAACAGGAGCTTACATGGCAAACATGGACCACTTTGTCAAGAAAACTGAGTCATTCATGGACAAGACAGCGATGAGGATGACTAACCATGAGGCCACCCTGAAATCACTGGAGACACAAATGGGCCAGGTTTCCCGGCATATTAAGCCAAGACAAAACGGAGGATTCCCTAGTGATACCGAGGTCGCTAGAAAACCCATACATGAGCAGTGTAAAGCAAATACAACCAGGAGTGGGAAACAACTGCAAGGGCCGGAGAAGAAAACCATACAAATTGAGGAACTGACCCTAGATTTACCTGCCACGAACACTGCCCCGGCAGAAAAAGAAAAACCTACTGCCGACACACCTGTCACGACATTAGAGGAGACAGAGGAGCAAGAAAAGGATGTTGAAGAGCCTAAGCCTCCCCAGATTCGAATACCATGTGAAAGACGTCTCGAATATCACCGTCCTCTACCTCCTTTTCTACAGCGGTTACAAAAACAGAAACAAGAGTACCAGCTCAAAAAGATCTATGATATTTTTAAGCAGGTGCACATCAATATACCGTTGTTAGAGGCCATCAAGCATATGCTCGGTTATGCGAAATTTCTCAAGGATGCTATGTCAAAAAGATCCAGACTTGAGGAATTCGAAACGGTAAAAATGACAGAAGAATGCATGACTATTTTGCACAGGCATCCACCCAAGAAGAAGAAGGATCATGGGAGCTTCATCATACCCTGCATAATTGGTGACAAATTCGTGGGTAAGGCACTTTGTGATCTAGGTGCTAGCATAAATTTAATGCCAAAATCTATGTTTCAGAAATTAAGTATTGGACAAGCAAGGCCCACGACAGTCGTGCTGCAGCTGGCAGACCGCTCTTACGTACAACCAGAAGGGAAGATCGAAGATATTCTGGTAAGAGTGAATAAATTCATTTTTCCTACCGACTTTCTTGTCTTAGACTGTGAAGAAGATGAGAACGCACCGATCATCTTGGGGCGACCTTTCCTAGCCATAGGAAGAACTGTGATCGATGTGGAGAAAGGAGAACTAACAATGAGAGTGAATGACCAAGAGATCAAGCTCAATGTTCTCCAAGAAATTAAACATGCTGATGCAGAAGAAGAGTGCAAGGCCATCACTGAAGTACTCCTTGACCAACCCTGCATCAAGTCGAGCTGCCATGACATAAAGTTTGGTCACTGCCACAACAGTCATCTGGAAGACTGTCACGACAACAACGACAGCAGCGACTCCTCCGATTCAAACATATCCGACACTGAAGGTCACAAGGAGGTAAATTGGATAGGCAATCGTCCTGGTAAGTTCTTTGAGCCCCTAAATTATACCTCGAATGAACACATCATCCAAAAGCCTTCAATTGAAAACCATATGTTTTAGATCTTAAGCCCCTGCCATGGCAGCTTAAATACGTTTTTCTTGGTTTAAATGATATGTTGCTCGTAATCATCTCTTCCAAGTTATTGCAGAAACAGGAGCAACAATTAATTGGAATGCTACAACAGCATAAGAAGGTCATTGGATGGACGATAGCTGACATCCAAGGCATCAGTCCGACATTATGTATTCACAAGATCCTTTAGAAGGATGATCATAAGTCGACTATTGATGCCCAGAGACTTTTGAACGAGGCTATGCGAGAAGTGGTGCAAAAATAGATTATCAAATGGCTTGACGCCAGAATCATATACGCCATCTCGGATAGTAAGTGGGTGAGCCCGGTGCAGTGTGCACCTAAGAAGGGAGGAATAACCGTGGTGACCAACGAAGAGAACGAACTAATCCCAACCAGGACTGTGACCGATTGGAGGGTTTGTATGGATTATCGGAAGCTCAACAAAGCTACCCGGAAGGACCATTTTCCCCTACCTTTTATTGATCAAATGCTAGACAGATTAGCGGGGAAGCCTTACTATTGTTTTCTTGATGGTTACTCATGTTACAACCAGATAGCTATTGCACCGGAGGATCAAGAGAAAACTACCTTTACATGCCCATATGACACTTATGCTTTTTGGAGAATGCCATTTGGACTCTGCAATGCACCAACAACCTTCCAAAGGTGCATGATGGTGATCTTCTCCGACATGGTGGAGGACTTCCTAGAAATTTTCATGGACGATTTTTCAGTCTTTGGAGACAGTTTTGAAGGTTTTTTGGGCAACCTACAGAAGGTGCTTGAAAGATGTGAAGAAGCGAACTTGGTCTTAAACTGGGAAAAATGCCAATTCATGGTGGATGAAGGGATAGTCTTAGGCCACAAGGTAAGCTGTCGCGGCATAGAGGTGGATAGAGCAAAAATAGAAGTAATCGAAAAGCTGCCGCCACCCACCACAGTTAAGGGGATTCGAAGTTTCTTAGGGCATGTTGGGTTTTATCAAAGATTTATTGCTAATTTCTCGAAGATTACAAAGCCCTTATGCCACTTATTGGAGCAGAACTGTCCCTTTGACTTCAACGCTGAATGTACTGAGGCATTCAGAATTGTGAAGGAGAAGTTGGTAACAGCCCCGATCGTACAACCACCAGACTGGAGTTTGCCATTCGAAATCATGTGTGATGTCAGTGACTACGCTGTAGGGGCAGCACTAGGGCAAAGGAAGGATAAGCTCTTCCATGTAATTTATTACGCCAGCAAAACACTGAATGATGCCCAAGTGAACTACACCACAACGGAAAAGGAACTATTAGCAGTGGTGTTCTCAATCGACAAGTTCCGTCTGTACATACTTGGAACGAAGGTTGTGGTCCACACAGACCGTTCAGCACTGAAGTATATGTTCACGAAAAAGGACGCAAAACCAAGATTGATACGTTGGATTCTGCTGTTGCAAGAGTTCGACATTGATATCAAGGATAAAAAAGGAACAGAAAACCAAGTACCAGACCACTTGTCGAGGTTGGAGACGGGGAAGAGTCCATCAACAGATAAGACCAACATACTAGAGACCTTCCTGGATGAGCAACTGTTTGCTGCTACAAGCATTGTCGCGACAGCCATGGCGGAAAGTAAGTTTTCTGAAACTCCTAGGTACGCTGATTTTGTTAATTACATTGTTAGCGGGGTACTACCTCCTGAACTTAATTACCAAGCAAGGAAGAGGTTCCAAAATGATGCAAAACATTATTATTGGGACGAACCTCTTCTTTTCAAACATTGTGCAGATCAAATTATCAGGAGATGCGTACCACAGGATGAACAGGAAGCTGTGCTTCACCACTGCCATGCTTCACAATATAGAAGACACCTAGGTGGAAACAAAACTGATGCCAAGGTTCTACAATCCGGTCTCTACTGGCCCACATTGTTCAAGGATGCACAAGCCTTTTACAAGGGTTGTGACAAATGCCAAAGGACTGGGAACATCTCGAGAAGGCATGAGATGCCATTGTAGAACATTCTAGAGGTCGAAATCTTTGATGTATGGGGAATCGACTTCATGGGACCATTCCCAGCATCTTGTGGGAACCTTTACGTCCTACTGGCAGTGGATTATGTGTCCAAGTGGGTAGACGCGATCGCTACTCAGAAAAATGACGCAAAAATTGTACAGAGATTTCTGCATAAGAATATTTTCTCCAGATTTGGCATTCCTAAGGCGATCATCAGTGACAAAGTGAGACATTTTGACAATAGGGTAATTGCTGCTGCCTTGAGAAAATACGGAGTAAAGCACCGGATTGCAACAACATACCACCCTCAAACCAATGGACATGCCAAAATATCCAACCAGGAAGTAAAGAACATACTTGAGAAGATGGTTAAACCTACTCGAAAGGATTGGTCTTTACACCTCAATGATGCACTCTAGGACTATAGAACAGCATTCAAAACACCATTGGGAATGTCACCCTACAGGCTTATCTATGAGAAAACATGCCACTTACCTGTTGAGATAGAGCACAGAGCTTACTGGGCTATCAAGATAGTAAATATGGACTTTGATAAGGCAGGACAGAAGAGGCTACTGGACTTGAATGAAATTGAAGAAATTCGAGCAATGGCCTACGACAACGCCAAGATCTACAAAGATAAAACCAAAAGGTGGCACGACAGGAAGTTGCTGCCACGACAGTTTTGCCCAGGGCAGCTGGTGTTGTTGTTTAACTCTAGGTTAAAACTTTTCCCAGGAAAGCTTAAATCTGGATGGTCCGGCCCTTTTCAAGTTGTCCAGGTTTTCCCTCACGGTGCCATCACAATCAAATCCCTAAAGGACGGGCACTAGATCAAAGTCAACGGACAGAGACTAAAGCTTTATCAGGGGACTGAAGCCCCAAGGATGCAGAAAGTAGTTACTTTAACAGATGCCCCTCAAGGCATTCCTAATTTAACTTAGTTTTTATTTTATTTTATTTATTTATTAGGAATTAAGATTTATTTTATTTTTTTAGGAACTAAGATTTTATTTTAATTATTTTTAAGAAATAAAGAAGCAAGGAGAAGATAAGGAGTGAACCAACCCACCATATCAACAGCAACCTAAAAAGCCCAATGGATGAGTCTATCGTCACAGCCTGTCATCAGCTATCGCGGCAAATGCGGAGAAGATAGCTTGTCACGGAGCTGTCGCGACAGACACGCAAACGCGTAACAAACGTGCAACAAACATGGAAACACGTGACAGACGCGTCAGAAACCCTGTAACAGCTGGCCCCGTTATTCACGTCTGCCGTTGTAATCACTAATTTTGTCCGGACCTTGAACCCCTTTAGTTTGTGTTGTTAGTGGGCTTATTGGGTTGTTAGGTATTTAAAATGAAAAAAAAAACAAAAAAGAGAAAATATACATGTATATATACAAGTATTACTACTATTACATTACTATTACTCTTTTAGCCCTCTAAACATTACTAATATATTATACTTATTATAATAATAATTATGTCTTATTATACTATTATCATTTACTAAGTGTTAGTATTATCATTTGTATATTATTACTATTAGTAATTATTATTGCTATTTTTGTTACTATGATTATTATTTATTACTATTGTTATTTATTATTTATTGTATTATCATTATTAATTATTATTATTAGGTTTATTTTATTAGTGTGTTAAGTGATATTATTTTTTATTATATAGTTACTTACATATTATATTGCTATTATTATCATTACTTACGTATTATATTACTATTATTATTAAATAGGCTTATTATAAAAAAATAAATATGAAACATATCAATAATAAAAGCCCGGATCAATTTATAAATAAAGTCCATACATGTCCAAATAATACAATGAGCCCATCAAGCCCAGCAGACAAAAAACCCTAAGCTAATCCTAATCCCATACTTTGTGATGCAGCCGCCACAAGCCCTAGCCGTTGGATCTGGCACGAGATCAACGGTCCAGAAGAAGCACGGGTATGGAGAAACCCTAGCAAACTCTTCAAGCCTTTCGCGCCGCACGATCTCAGCCGTCGGATCACGCGAAGATCCAAGGGCCCAGATCGTTCCAGACCAGAGAAACCCTAGCAAGCACCCCTTTACCCGCGCGCCGCTCTCCTCGTAACCGTTAGATCGGGGTCCATCCAACGGCCTCGGATCGACGCGGGGAATTCCAGAAGCCTCACGCGCCCACGCTCGACTCCTCATCTACCAACGCGCGCGTGCAAGGACCACGCGCCTGACGATTCTGTTTCCTCTGCCACCACCACGCCGGTGTCCCTCCCCATTTCGGCCAAGACCAACAGAGAATAGTAAAAAAGAAGGATGTCAGATACCAAAAAAGCAAACAAAAACAAATAACGCACAAAGTCAACTAGACAAAAACAGAGAGCAAACAGAGAGCAGAACAGAGAGAAAAAAAGAGAGTATTGCATGTAATATTTTCGGATATAAATCCGAACCAAAAAGCCATTGTAACGATTCGGAAAAATTTCAGAGAAATAACAACAAAATAACCTTCTGAGGTAGCTTTTCTTTTTCCATTTCAATTGCATGCAAATCGAAATCAATCTGAAAAAAGATAAAAAGAAAAGTCTTTTTTTTATTTTACCTTTAGAGAGCTTTTCCTCCCTTCCGTTTCTGGATTCGAGCCGGCGATAAGCCCATCGGCTTCCGTCCAGGTAGTCGACTAGGTGAGCCATCGGAATCACAAGGGGAAACTCTCTTTTATTTTTAGGGTTTTGAACCCTGGTGGTCTGAAATGTTTGGCTTTGGTTAGAGTGTTTCGAAAGGGACAAGGGTCTGGCCATCGTTGACAGCTTTAAGCCTTTTTTAGGGTTTGAACGGGAGGCCGTCATTGCCGATTAACGGCAACCGGCTGGCACAACTTACCATTTTTTTTGGTTTCGAATAGTCGGCCGGAGGGAAGTTTTTTTTCTCTAGGGTTTCAAAACAGAAAAAGGCAAAAAGGGGCTAAGTGTTTTTTAAACAGGTTTATATAATGTTTTTAGCTTTGAAAAATGGTTTAATTCTTATTTAGTCCCCCCGTGTTTCTGCGGTATCTTTTAGGCCATTCCGCTTTTTGAAATCACGCTTATGGTCCCTTAACGTTTTCGAAAACTTTTACTTTTGTCACAAACTTGGTCTCAATCAGATTTCCAGTGGGTAAATTTCCCTTTTGATCCCTCTAGATTTATGCGCCTTTCAAATCGGTCCTAAAATGTTGATTTAATCTTTTTTTAGGGTTTATTTATTGTTTTAGCCCCCATCATTTCATGCACTTTAATTTTGCTTCATACTTATATTTCATGTTAATATTGTTTTTTAGGTGCTAATAGTGTTCATGTTGGTAATATATAATATATGGTACGGTATGATATATGATTGCATATCTTTTCTTGTTTAACATGTGATATGTCTTTTTACATTACATAGTTTTATTATTTCGTATGCTTATCGAGTTTTTACATATATCATTTGCATCGTTCGTATTGTAATGTGCCTTTTTATTTAATCATGCAATTTATTTATCTCGTTTTTGAATTTATAAGTTGCATCTCGAATTATAAAATGTAATGCGAGCGTCTTTTTATTCGGGAATGAACGAGGCCAGTGCCAGTCGTAGTGGTGGTGGTTCGGACGTTCCTTCTCGAATATTAAGACCTTTAAAATTCACTCAATCGTATAACAACATTTCGATACGAATCGTCACTTTAATTCGTGAAATTTAATATTAATTAAGCGGTAAAGTTTTGGTACCAATTTTGGGCACGTCGAGGGTGCTAATCCTTCCTCGCGTGTAACTGACTCTCGAACCCATTTTCAAAAGAAAAATATCTGGTTTTATTTCGGTGTCCGGTCTACCATTCTTAAATGGCCGGTGGCGACTCCTCCTTTTTTATAAAAATTCGACTAATTTTTCGAAAACCAAATTAAAACCCGGCCCGTCCGAGCGACACCCGAGGTACTTTGTATTTTCTGAAATTTTTTAGTCGCAAAAGACGGCGACTCCGCTGGGGATAAAAATTTGTTTTCAAAAACAAAAAAGAGATTCAAGCCAAAGAAAAACTTTACCGCTCAATTAATATTAGAAGTTGCGAATTAAAGTGACCGAGTCGATCGATATTTGTTTATAAGTGCAAGTTTATTTTAAACGCATTTAAAATTGGCATTTAAACCCGTTCATTTAAGTGGGGGGAAAACGCTAGTGCTTTCGTGGGGATATTGTTCCTCCGTGTAGGCCTAGCAAGTACCTTCGGGGCTCGAATACCCTATATCTTCGTGGGAATATCGTTTCTCCGTGCAGATATAGCTAAAGGGTCCCCTCGAATTGAACTCGGTTGAGAGGAACCTATAATGGGTGATGACCGGGGGCCTTGCTACCCTTAGAAGGGGACAACGAGGACAATTCGAGTACCTCCTAGAACCAAAATTGCATTTAGAGAACTAGAATGCCCACCCCTTTTAGAGCCATGCGGACAACCTAGGTTTATTAGACGGGATAAGTAGGGTTGCTTGCTTTCATGCTTGCCTTTTTCTTATCATGTTTATCTGACACTAACGATTTTTCTTATGATCTTTTTGCATTTATTCTCGCATGCATTTCATGACATAAAGGTGTTGAGTCAAGGTGGTTTTACCCAATCAAGGGCTATCATTATGGACGGGAGGTTGCTAGAAAGGATGGTGTCAATTAGCAAGTCCGACATCGATCAGAGTTGAATTAGAAAGGATAAGGGAGCAGCTTACCGAGCGAACACACAGTGTCAGATATGGTGCCCACCATTGAAGAAAGCACAACCCTTCTCCATCCCGGGGAAGTCAAGCAAGATCGGATCTACTCCGAACATCCAAAATCATGAAACTACCCGACCGAGTGCAAAGAGGCGGCCGAAAAGAGCGTGACGACCAGAAAGAGCATGGATTAGGTCAATGGGTTGATTCAGCTTCGAGGAAATAGCTTGTTTTCCGGGACCTGATACCAGCAGTTTTAGAGGGTCATGAATTGCTAGAGAAGAAAGCAAATCCAGCCCCAACAATTTTTGCCGAAGTTTTCATTTCCTTGAACATGATCCGGGGGCAAGAAGGGTACCCGTAGGACTTTTGCTATGACTTTCTTGTAACGAGGATCCTCCTATACGTTCAAATGAAAGTTGACCTATGGGGAATCACCTATATGACCAACACCTTTGACTTGCATACATTTGTGGCATTTGTTTCATACATCATTTCAAAGCATCATTAAAATTGTCAGCCATGCACCCATCGCATGATCATGCATTTGTTAATTCGAGTCCATAATACATCCATCATTAAAACTTGCTTAAGGCATTTCATCGCATCATTACTAATTGGGGAGAATACTCATCTGAGAGAGAGAGAGAGAGAGAGAGAGAGGAAAGAATGAACAAGGGAACGGTTTCTAGCCAGTGCAACTTTAGAAGCATGAATGACCTAGTGGCTAGGATGGATAAGCTCGAATACCTTCGAGAACATTTGGTTCACAATCAAAGGGAGATAATATCGTATATAAGGAGAATAAATCCGTTACAAAAATCCAATTTTCATTATTGGTGAAAACTGATTGTACCCAGGGGAATGGTACGACTAGCCCGGAGCAAACGGCTACCGGTAAAGGCAATTCAAATCCGTTGATCCCTGTGCATTTGGGAAAAATGCAAGTCTCGATTCAAGGAAAGTGAATTGAAGACATTACATCACTTCATGAAAGAAGAAGCGATGTTTGGGCAAGTCCGACAGAAATGTTGGCACAACGTGCTTAAATACAGTGGAGTTTAAGACAATGGATAATTCAAATGTCCATCAAAAAATCCATTTTTACGAATGCTCGAAGGGAAATAAATCCTTTGCAAAAATCCAATTCTCATTATTGGTGAAAACTGATTGTACCCAGGGGAATGGTACAACTAGCCCGGAGCAAACGGCTACCGGTAAAGGCAATTCAAATCCGTTGATCCCTGTGCATTTGGGAAAAATGCAAAAGGAATAAGCTAAGTTGTAGATTTTTTTCAAATAAAGAGTATAGTTATCGTAACGTAATTTTCATTTTTCTATTTAGAAAATATTCTTGTATTCCTTAATTCTTTAAACATTTCATAAGTTTACTCTTGTTTTCCTATTACACGTGTATATACTTTTTTGAGATTAACTTTAATTCAATTTTCTAAAAGATTGAATGTTGTGAGGACGCTATAAATATGAAAACCCTTTGTTCTACTTAGGCCAATAGAGGGGTGACAACGAGTGTTTAGGAATAATGGGCCACTCCCATTGAGTGAATTTTCCTCTCGGGCATTGTTGTCTAAGGTTCTTGAATGAAGTGATAACCCTAAAACTTCTACCACCTGAAGACCGATTTTGATATCCGTGTGTGGGAGGACATTTGGCATTCCTTCAATACCCTTCACATAGAAAGAAAATATGAAAATATCCGTTATTGTCCCCATTTGAGCCTGATAAACTTTTTTCTTTTGATCGAACCCAAACCAAGGATCACCCCTACACCGGGGGGCAGAAAAGATAGAAGTCTATAAAAAAATAAATGACATTGGATTCTGATTATGCTATGAGAATGACGGGGCATTAAAAGAGAAGAGATTCATTGGATACACTTTCAGTTTGAGCGGAAAAAAACATCAAAAGGAAATAGCGAAAGAAAAGTCGGTTCTCAAAGAGCTACCCAAATCAAGTCAAAAGTTACTGACATAAAAGTTGAAGAAATCAAAAGCAAAGGCACTAAAGTGAAAAGTGCAATTTTGAAAAGAGAGAGAAGTGGATAAAGAAAAGGGACAAGAGGATTCCCTATCCAAATGAATCTCTGCTTAGATGAGCCTCGAAAGATTGTTCACCTTTGATCAAAAGCCTGCACTAATACAATGAGGAGGTGCAAATTGATCCAAAACTACACTTGATGAAAGGAAATGAACTCTAGGGTGAAAACCCCAACAAAAAGGGGCAGTCTAAAGCGATCCAAAGAAGAAAGAAAAGAAATAGCATTTCATCGGAGCATAATTAAGACTTCCAGTTGGAAAAATTGATCCTTGGTTTCACCACCCTTAAACACTTGTTTGAGCCTATTTACCATTTATTTCGTAGCCGTGAGCCTTAACCTACATTGCAAGCCTCAAAAGACCATTTGGACCATACACGGATGGATGAATTTGTCTTCAGATCGCATCCTACCTATCTGGATTAACCTTTCTTCAAGGACTGCCACACTTCTAATGCCTGATTGAGATCAGAAAAGAGGGAAGGATGGGGCAAGGTGAGTTAGTGAGGTAAAGAGAGCCACCTTCAAATTGGGTAGAAACTAAGTATGGGAGTCGCTCCTCTCGGAAGCCTAATAGCCCAGAAAGGATTTCATATGTGTATCCCAGCAACGTTCGAAAAATGTCACTCAGGTTGACCTTTTTTCAAAAACCCAAAACTTGATTTTTCTTAAATATCACTTGTCGTGATTCTTTAAAATGTATATATATACATAATGAATTTATTTTTATCATTTTCATAAGTCTCCTACATTGGAATGAACAAGTGGAGTAACTGTGACTCGTGGTAAAGCCAGTAGTACCCGAGAGGGGCATCATTGTCCGTGGGGTAACAAGGGTTTTGTACATAAGAGTTTGAATCAAAATGGATGAAAGATAGCACAAGGCTAGAAAAAGTGTAGATGAAGTTTCTAAATGCGACCTAGGTCACTCGACTCGAATATTAAAACGAAGAACGAGTCGCATAAGTTTAGGGGCCAGTTTTTTTAAGACACAAGATTAATGGATGGTTGTAGTCCCAAGACAACGACCTCTAACCCTAAGAAATGAAGACAAACTAAATCCATGCATCTTTGCATTCTCGTAAACACATGCATCTTTGCATTCTCGTAAACACATGCATCATTGCATCTTGAAATATGCTCATGCATCATCGATAGCTAGATGTCACCCATGCTAGGAGCATACTAAATCATATCATAGCATTTTGTTTTCTCTAAACGGACGTTTGAAGATTGGTAAAAGAACATATCTACAGCTTCACGAGAGGAGAAGCAGATCTCACAAGAGTCAAGAGTTCTTCGACTTTCGTAATTCGGATTCTTAAAATCTTTCCAACCCCCGATTTTAATCTTCCTTGAAGATTGTTTTTCTTAAAACTCGAATTTCTTAAATTTATCCTTCCAAAAGGATGTTTTCCTCAAAACTCAATTTCTCAATTTTATCCTTCCAAAAGGTCGTTTTCCTCAAAACTCAATTTCTTAATTTTATCCTCCCAAAAGGATGTTTTCCTCAAAACTCAATTTCTCAATTTTATCCTTCCAAAAGGATGTTTTTCTCAAAACTCAATTCATCCTTCCAAAAGGGCGTTTTTCTCAAAACTTAATTTCTCAATTTTATCCTTCCAAAAGGATGTTTTCCTTAAAACTCAATTTCTCAATTTCATCATTCTCAAAGGATATTTTTCTTAAAAGTCAAAGTTTCTCAATTTTTATCCTTCCCAAAGGATGTTTTTCTTAAAAACTCAAATTTCTCAATTTTACCCTTCCTAAATGATGTTTTCTTAAAAAGATCAAGATTTCTAGATTTTATCCCTCGCTCGAGGATTTCAGGTAAAACCTTTCATGATCGCCGCTCAAGGATGTCAGGTGAAAGCTTTCAAGCTTGCTGTTAGATTCCATGATGAAGGATCCTATAGAGAAAGGGTCTGAAAAGGTTCTGTATAGAAGGAAGCTTGCCGGCATATTTCAAGATGAAAGATCCTACAGAGAAAGGGTCCAAACAAGCTTTATATAGGAGGAACTTGCGACTTCAGGATCTCGAATGTGGAAGGTCCTACGGAGTGGGGACTTACAGATCCTTTATTTCAGAGGGAAGTTTGATAGAGAAGGAACCACTACTCGAAGAGTACGCTAAGGAAGAGGAGTTCTGTGGAGAAAGAACTCAGAATCCTAAGGCTTCCAGATCTCGAAAGCGGAGGGTCCTACGGGGAGAGGACTTGGAGATCTTTGATTTCAAAAATACAAGGACGAGAGTTCTATATAGGAAGAACTGCCACTCGAGGAATACGCCAAGGAAATGAGTTCTATAGAGAGAGAACTCATATTCTTAAAGCTTCAGAAAGAAAATTGCTCGACCTAGCACGTTGCAGCTCCGGGAGAGTAATCGTCCAACAGTGAAGTTGGGCAGATTTAGTTATGACCAGTTTGCTTTACGACCATGAATGGAAAGCAAATTCACTTGGACGCCCAAGTTCGCCTTCTGGCCGTGAAAGGGAGGTAAATTTTTTTGGAGAGTCAGCTTGCTTTTAGACCGCGAAAGGGAAGGCAAGGTTGTTCGGAAGACCAGCTTGTTTTATGGGAAGTGAAGACAAAGATATTTGAATCTGCTCATCTATTCGGGCAATTGGAGAATAGAACCCGCCTATCCGTTCGGACACTTGGAGAATGGAAATCTTTACAAACAAAAAAACTCTCTGTCTTCCTGTTCGGGGCATCCGGAGGGAGAACTCACGATTGTAAGGCTTTGGGAAGAGGAATTACTTGGAATCGCGTGGCTGCGTCGGGAGTAAACCGTCCAACAGGGAAGTAGGACAAAATTAGTGCTTATGGTCTTTGCTTTATTCTTGTTCCACAAGTATAAGCAAAGAGGGGCAGCTGTAATCACTAATTTTGTCCGGACCTTAAACCCCTTTAGTTTGTGTTGTTAGTGGGCTTATTGGGCTGTTAGGTATTTAAAATGGAAAAAAACAAAAAAGAGAAAATATACATGTATATATACAAGTATTACTACTATTACATTACTATTACTCTTTTAGCCCTATAAACATTACTAATATATTATACTTATTATAATAACAATTATGTCTTATTATACTATTATCATTTACTAAGTGTTAGTATTATCATTTGTATATTATTACTATTAGTAATTATTATTGCTATTTTTGTTACTATGATTATTATTTATTACTATTGTTATTTATTATTTATTGTATTATCATTACTAATTATTATTATTAGGTTTATTTTATTAGTGTGTTAAGTGATATTATTTGTTATTATTTAGTTACTTACATATTATATTGCTATTATTATCATTACTTATGTATTATATTACTATTATTATTAAATAGGCTTATTATTAAATAGGCTCATTACTTATGTATTACATTTGTTCGATATCGAGAGAGTCGAACTAACGAAAAGAGTAAGTACGATCTCATCTATAGACGGTGTTGACCAATCCAACCTAGACATAAGTTAGGATTTAAGGCAGCTAAAAGAGGACGAACCAAACATTGATGTCTTTGCACGATTCACGCTGCGACTAGTATTATTTGCAGTGGGAATCAACATCATTTTGACTTATACATAAACGAGATCTCTTTCGAAGCGTTCTGCCGAGCCTTGTAGTTCTGTCGAGTTTGCCGCCAAGACACAAGTCCATTCCCCTGCCAAGGCAGCGAGAGCGTCTCAGCAGCCTAACTTCCATCCCTCGCCGAGGCAACAGAGTCTGGCAGCGCAAAGCAACTTGTCCTATTCAACGCAGTTTCACACTAAACAGCAGCATAACCCGGCCCATTCTATCAATCTGATCTCTTCCCTTTTATTTACTTGTGTTTTTATTTTATTAAACAACCAACTTAATTGTGCATTTACTTTTCTTGTGTAGGAACAACGAATCGAATCAAGCTGTCCAATCCCTGTGGGAGACGATATCTTTTATACTATAACTTGACAAGAGTGTGCATTTGTGCTCATATTTAGAGAACACGAAAATGCTCTACAGGCGATTCTCAACATTTTGGATATGTCCCTCCACGGAAGTGAGGCGGGTATCAAGAGTGGAAAAACCGGAGTTCATGTGGGTGCTCAAGCCATTAAATTTCTCGGTAAGAAAGGTCATGAGGGCTTCGTTTTTTTGCGGAGCAACTTGAGGTTGAGGTTCGCGGCTGCAACTTGAGGATGATTCTCGACACAAGTCCACTCTCCATCAATGAAATGAAATTTTCTCCAGAGAAGTGTGCACTCATCGATGGGATCTTTGAGAGGTTTTGTATAGTCAAGCGAGCAATCGATCCCTAACTTAGAGAACAAGTAGCTCAAGGTCGTTCCATAGGTGAAGGAGGTCACAAGATTTGGCCGACGTTCCTCACGAAAGCATCAAATCCAAAAATCTTCCACTTGCCTAATGTGGGAGAACTTTCCTCCGAAAGGGGGAAACCATCACTAGACCATGAGATGAAGGAAGCGATCATGAGCATCAAGGACCATGACGGAGCCACCAAAGGTATGGCCCAACGAGTTCTCATCCGAAATTCCCTCATCTTCAAACCCGAACACATTGACCAAAGTTTTCGGATCAACCCTAAACTTCTTCCCCATGAGATAGGACTCAATGTCAACCACTTGGCTGGCATTGGAGATGTAACGAGCATTGGCATAGAATAGAAGCACAATGTTACGGTACAAAGTACCAGGTAAGCCCAAAAAAGACATAAAATTCCAATGCCTCAATAAGTCAAGATAGCGGAATTGAAATCGTTTGAAATCCAAAAAGAGTATAGAAACGATACACTCACGTCAGATAGCATGATCTTGAAATAGCTTGAAATTGGTATAGGCATCTTTGTTTCGAAGAGATTTTTGGTAGAGTAAAGTGATATATGGACGAGTAGAATCGTCATCAATGTTGGAGCTTCCACCAACCTCATTAGTTCGAACTCTCTTCCTAGAACTCATGTTTGAAATTTGGAATAAAACCAAGACACAAAAAATATATGTATGCGTAAATCAACCAAATTCAATCCAATATGCAATTCGATAATCAAGGTGTTGATAAAAACTATACAATATATTTTTAAAATATATATAAACATAAAATAAATTTTTGGTGAAAATAATTTTACAAAATAGATTAAAATTATACGGTATAAATTTATATTCGAATAAAAAAATCAGATTTTGAATATTTTTTGCAAAAACTTGAAAATATATATTATATGTATATGTTTTATACAAAAAAGGAATTAAAAACAACCTATAAATTTAAACGAATTGAAAATAAAAAAGAAAGGTTTTATACCTTGATATGGGATAATGGATGAATGAGAGATGATTAATGCACCAAATTGCTTGCAAAGCTCCACCCTTGATATGTAGATTAAAAACCTCAAAAAAATTTAGGTTTTGATGTGAAAAATAAGTGATTTGAAGAGTTTTATAGGGATTTTGCGGTTAGGGTTTGAGAGAAAAAGAGAGTTGGTGTTTTAATTAAAGTATGATACCTTTTAATGCCTATTTAAAGCAATCTGCGCGACCGTGTTTCGATACGCCACTTGGCGTATCGGAACGACCATTTCAAAACGCTATCGACCCTGTTTCGGAACAACACCTCAAACCCGTATCGAAACGTGAAGAGCCCGTTTCGATACGATTCACTGCTGGAATCACCTTAGATTAAGCCCATATTGAAACAGATTTAACCGTTTAGATACACCCTTACCAGAAAATGCATTTTGGGTAGTTTCATGTCCAAAGAGCCAATTTAGATCGAGCCTAAATGCATGTTAATGATATACGAGCAAGATTTAATGACTAAAACTAATGCATACTCCCCCTAGCAACAAGCATAGATTCATTAAGAAGAAAAAACACATAAGCACGATCATCATTCAAAATTCAAGCAAATTTTGGCCATTTGGGGACCTAAAAGGGTCAAGGAAGGCTAGTTAAACCTAACTCTCTCCTAAGGGTCCAAAAATGCTCTTTATCTAAAGGTTTCGTAAATATATTCGCTAATTGGTTCAAGGTATCAACATGATCTCTAATGAAATGATGTCTAATTTCTATATGTTTGGTTCTAGAGTGTTGGATGTGATTCTTAGTGAGACAAATGGCACTAATGTTGTCACACTTAAGAGGCATGGTATCTACTTGAACACCATAATCTAAGAGTTGTTGCTTCATCCAAAGGACTTGAGCACAACAACTCCCTAAGGATATGTACTTCGCTTCGGTGGTAGATAAGGTTATGCTATTTTGGTTCTTAGAGAACCAAGATACAAGCATACTACCTAAGAATTGACATGTTCCGGAGGTACTTTTCCTATCTATCTTACATCCCCTATAATCCACATCGGAGAAGGCATGAAGGTCAAAGGAGGAGTCTCTAGGATACCAAAAGCTTTAACAAGGTGTATCTCTAAGGTATCTAAAGATTCTCTTAATGGCAACTTGGTATGATTCTCTAGGACTAGCTTGAAACCTAGCACACAAGCAAACACTAAACATGATATCGAGTCTACTTGTGGTAAGGTAAAGCAAAGATCCAATCATAGAACGATAAAGCTTAGAATCAACACACTTACCTCATTCATCCTTGTCAAGCTTAATTGATGAGCTCATAGGAGTGACTTGAGGCTTCACATTCTCCAAGCCAAACTTCTTGAGCATATCTTTTATGTATTTAGTTTGATTTATGAAGGTGTCATCTTTCCTTTGTTTGATTTGGAGCCCCAAGAAAAATGAGAGCTCTCCCATCATGCTCATCTCAAATTCACCTTGCATTAGCTTAGAAAATTTTTGGCAATAAAATTCATTAGTAGAACCAAAAATAATATCATCAACATATATTTGAACTACTAAAATATCATTGCCACATCTTTTAATGAAAAGTGTAGCATCCATTTTGCCTTTTTCAAAACTTTTTTTCAATTAAAAAGTTTGAAAGTCTTTCATACCAAGCTCTTGAAGCTTGTTTCAAACCGTATAAAGCTTTAGATAGTTTAAAAACATGGTTTAGAAAGCTTGGATCTTCAAAACTAGGTGGTTGTTCAACATACACTTCTTTATTTATAAAACCATTTACAAAAGCACTTTTTACATCCATTTGAAAAAGCTTGAAATCATGATAACATGCAAATGCTAGAAGCATCCTAATAGCTTCCATTCTAGCCTTGTTTCTCACTATGTTACTACTTTCATCTAGTTTGTTTCTAAATACCCACTTAGTTCCTATAGTAGATTGATTACTAGGTCTATCAACTAATGTCCATACTTTACTTCTATCAAATTGATTAAGTTCCTCTTGCATAGCCAATATCCAAAAACCATCTTTTAATGCTTCTTTTATATTTTTAGGCTCTATGCATGAGATAAATGCAACATGATTCATAAGTTTGAGAGAAGATCTAGTAGTTACCCCCTTAGATGGATCACCCAAGATTTCACCACCTTTGACATAGTTGAACTCCATTGGGTATGTCACCTCCTTTTCCTCAAGAGCCAAGTCCTTCAAGGCTTCAAGAGGTGGATCTTGTGCTTCTTCTTCTTTAGTTGGAATCTCATCCACCTTTGATGTTTGTCCTCCATCAATGGCTTCAATGAGCCTTACATCATCATCACCACAAGATTCCTTCCTCGGAAGGAGATTATCATCGAAAACAACATGTATAGTCTCTTCAACAATCAAAGTTCTTTTATTAAATACACGCTAGGCTTTAGAGTTTAGGGAATACCCCAAAAATATTGCTTCATCACTTTTAGCATCAAATTTACCTAAGTTGTCTTTTCTATTGTTTAAAACAAAGCATTTACAACCAAAATGGTGAAAATAGCTAATGTTAGGCTTTTTGGGTTTTAAAATCTCATAAGGTGTTTTCTTTAAAATAGGCCTAATCATTACTCTATTAAAAATAGAACAAGCCGTATTAGTGGCTTCCGCCCAAAAATACTTAGGTGAGTTGTTTTCAAAACGTATAGTCCTAGCCATCTCTTCTAAAGTTCTATTTTTCCTCTCAACTACCCCATTTTGTTGAGGAGTACGAGGAGTCAAAAAATTATGACTAATACCATTTTCATTACAAAAATCTTCAAAGCTCATATTTTGAAATTCGGTTCCATGATCACTTCTAATATGTGAAATTTTATGATCAAGATCATTTTAGGTAATTTTTGTAAATGTAATAAAATTTTCTAAAGCATCATCCTTAGTACTTAAGAATAGAACTCAAGTGTATCTAGAAAAGTCATCTACCAATACAAATGCATATGACTTACCACCCAATCTCATAGTTCTAAAAAGCCCAAATAAATCCATGTGGATTAGTTGTAATACCCTACTAGTCGAAACATCATTAATAGGTTTAAATGAAGTTCTATTTTGTTTACCCTTAGCACAAGCATCACATATTTTATCTAATGAAAATTTTAGTTTGGGTAAACCTCTAACTAGATTTTGGGAAGCCAATTTTTCTAAAATATTTATGCTAGCATGCCCAAGTTTCCTATGCCACAACCATGCATCATTCTCGTAATGTGCAACTAAACATGCATGGGATGAATGTATGTCATCTAAATGCACCATATAAAATATTTCCTATACGATGACCAGTGAGCATTAATTCATTTGTTTTAATGTTCACAATTTTACACCCATTTTTATCAAAATGAACATCAAAACCTTTATCATAAAGTTGACTAATGCTCAAATAATTATGTTTAAGACCATTGACAAGTAATACATTTTCAATGAGAATGGATGAGAGATTACCAATAGAGTCAATCCCCTCAATAAGACCTTTGGAGTTGTCACCGAAATTCACCACTCCACCATGCTTTGGCTTGAGCTCTATGAATATACTCTTGTCTTCGGTCATGTGTCTTGAGCATCCACTATCAAGGTACCAAGTGTTTTGACTTGAAGTTTTGGGCTTGTAGCAATGCTGCCCCTACAAACAAAGATTAGTTCTTTGATTTTGGTACCCAAACCATTATGGGTCCACAAGTGTTAGCTCCCAAAAGTTTGGTTCCCTAAGGAATCCAAGAAGCAATTGCATTTATATTATTAGAAATAATGAGTTCCTTAGGAACCCATACACTCCTAACTCTTTTAACTTTGGATTGCTTTTGAAAACCTCTTTGTTTGTAGTTGAAATCCTTTCTTTTTACATATTGGGTTTTTGAAGAAATACCCTTGTTAAAACCATTTTTCCCGATAGCAAGAGAGGTTTTAAGATTATCCACTTCCTTAGTGTGATAATCTTAGAAATCATAAAGATGTTTTTCAACATCAATTTTTTTTCTTTTTAAGCTCATTTGAAAGATTTATCAAATATAAAACTTTATTTTTTAATTCAGAATTGGTTTTTGAAAGAGACTCATTTTGAGATTTTAAGTCAGAAATAGTTTTCTTGTTTTTCAAAATAGACTCTTTGTATTTCTCAATCAATTCATCATAAATATTTTGTAATGCATCATATTCATCATATAATTCATCATAAGTAACAGATGAGTTAGAGTTTACCATGTGATCCTCCTCAAGGGCCATGAGGTAAAGATTGGTCACTTCCTCCCCTTCCTCGGATGACTCCTTGTCACTCCAAGTTGCCACTTGAGCCTTGAGCTTGTTCTTCTTCCCAAAGCTCTTCTTCCTCAATTAAGGGCAATCGGTTTAGATATGGCCGGGCTTCTTGCACTCATAACAAATGAGTTGATCATTTTCTTCCTTTTTTCCTTTATTCTTGAAGTCGCATCTTCTATTGAATTTTCTTTCTCGATTGGACTTCATGAATCGAGTGATTCGTTTGGCCAACATGGCCATCTCTTCGTCCTCCTCCTCACTAGAATCGCTTTAGTTGTATGATGCTTTGAGTGCGATTTCTACCTTCTTCTTTTCAACCTCTTTCTTTTATACCTTTTTCTCTTCCTTCTTCTTCTCTCCCTTGCTTCATAATCTCATGGGTGAGTAGAGATCCAACAAAGGTGTCTAGCTTGAGAGTCTTCAAATCTCGAGTTTCGATGATGGCCGTCCTCTTGCCATCCCAAGACTCCGGAAGAGAGTAGAGTAGCTTCCAGACTAGCTTATCTTTGGGAATAACTTCACCGAAGCCCTTTAGTCCATTGACAGTGACTGAGAATCGATCAAACATCTTGGAGACACTTTCATCGGCTTCCATTTTGAAGTTTTCATAACTCAAATTGAGCAACCCGATCTTCGTCTCCTTGACGTCATTTGTTCCTTCATATGTAGTCTCTAGGGTGTCCCACACTTCTTTATCACTTTCAATTGAAGACACCTTTAACTATATGTCGGGACCGAGAGTACAAAAGATTATGTGCAAGGCTTTGTCGATTACTTGCAAACGTCTTCTATCTTCATCGGTTATTTCGGCTTTGGTCTTTGGAACAAGCCTCCCTTCACCATCTCTCATCATTGGAATTGTAAGACCGTCTTCTACCACGTCCCACACCATGTAGTCGTTTGATTTGATGAAGAGTCGCATCCAGTTCTTCCAATAAGGATAGTTATTCCCATTGAAGAATGGTGGTTTGGTGATGCATAGAGACAAGTAGAGCTTTTGGCCGGAGGTGGATGCCATAGCAAGATATCGATTGAAGTGTGCTTGATCAAACTCTTCCAAGATCTACTCAAAAGGGTGTTAATCCTTCCAATGAGTGTAGCTCTGATACCAATTTTTGAGTTGATCAAATGATGACTAATCACCGAGAGGGGGTGAATTGGTGGAATAAAAATTGAAGGGTGCAAATGGATAATTGAAAAATGAAGACGAGGTAATTTTAGAGTGGTTCAAGCTTCGAACAAGCTCTATATCCATTACTTCAGCACCCTACTGAAGATTTCAACAATTTACTAACTTGAATTCGTCCCCTTTTCTCGGCTTAGGAGGAAACCTTACAAATCGATCAATCTCTCTACCCAAAGATTGCTCCAATATCACTCTTTTACAAAAGAAGATAGGCAAACTATGATTGTACCTCTCAAAGGCTAATTGTTTACCCAATTACACTTAAACACTCCCCAAACTCTAAAAACATTAACAACGAAAAATTTTAAATGAGTTGGGTATAACAATTTGACACTAAAGGTACAAGGGTTTGGATTGAATGCTTTGATGTTGCTTGAAGGTTCAATAGTTGTTGTTGTAGCTTTGGAGACTTGTTTTTATACCTTCTCATTGATTTCTAGCCATTTTGGTGGTTGAGATCATCAATAGAGCCGTTGGGGCTCTCTCTTTCCTCCATAAATGTTGTTCTACAATTACCCATATCGGAACACGGGACCCTTGTATCGAAATGGACACTAAAAAAAGAAAGAGTTGTTGTGTGTGAAAAGGGCCCGTATCGAAACGGTTATAGGCCGTATTGAAACAGTTTGAAACTGTAAAATGCACAAAAGAGGGTCGAATCTAAACAGATAAGGGATGTATCGAAAGGTTTTGAAACTGTAAATGAGTGTTTCAAAACAGCCTTGGGGTGTATCGAAACACTTAACCAAGTCTTCAAAAATTAGTTTATGACAAGTAACGGCTAGTTCATTTAATGCCCAATTTTAAAATTACTTAACCCCCGTATCGAAACGGGTGTGAGCCGTTTCGAAACAATACTTAAAAATCAAAAGCCCAGATGAAGGACGTATCGAAACGGGTAAGAGCTGTTTCGAAACAGATGTTTCTAGTGACAAAACGTATCGAAACACTTTGAGGGTGTTTCGAAACGCCTAGGTAATTTTGTATATTTTAGCTTTGAAACACTTAGAAAAAATTATGGGGTTTAAGTTTTGACTTCAAAACAATTTAAGTATAAATTTTACTTGTAATAATCAAGTATTTTGATTACTTAGAAATTTATTTATTTTGCAATTTAGTCCTTAAATTATTTGTTATATCAAAATCAAATATTAGTTTTACATAATCCTAATTTCAATATATATATAATCCCAATTAAACTTAATTAGGATTTCAATATATACTAAATATACATAATTCTAATTCAACTTAATTAAGATTTTAATATATATCTATATTTTTAAATCTGAGAGTTTTAAGTGTTTTTATCCGGATTTATATATGGATCGTACTCGAATCGAATATGTAACGACCCCAATTTCCTAGTCAACTTTGGGCGTTCACCCGAGTTATGGACCATCGTGTTAGATTTGGTGATTGGACTCTTTGGGACAAGTTTGGGCCCTATTGGATGAAGATCGAGTCATTTGTTCTTAAAAAGGGACCATTTGGGGACAAGGGTGAAAGTAGGAGGTTTTATAGGATAATTATATCCCTTTTAAAGAGAAAGGTTGGTCATTCCCTTTTTGTACTGGCTATCACGTGGGGTTTTAAGGGAGGGGACAAGAAAGTCGTGGTAAGATCACCACCCAACACATTTTCTTCTTCTTTTCTCTAAAACACTCATGGCCATTTTGGACTAAAAGAGCTAACTTTATACATCAAATCTTCCACCCAAGGTCCAAAATTCAAGTATGTTAATCTCCCCATCAAGAGATTCAAGAAAAATATATTCTTGAGGTATAAAGGTGAGTTCTTCGTTAATGGGTTTTTGAAGGGGTTTAAGTTCTTGGGGTTTCTTCTATGTTTTTCAAGGTTGTTAATATGTGGCTAGACCTCTCTTTGGTGTTTAAGTTAAGTCTTGGTTTGTTTCCTTGTTTTGAGGTATAAAGGAAGTGTCTTGAGGTTTATTCAAGTTGGAGCTAGAGAGACGAAGTTGAGGATTTCAGGTGTGAAACAAATTTGGGGATTTTACTACAAGGTCAATACAATTCTGACTCATTGATTCTTGAATATCCTAAAGTAATTGACTTGCTTGATATTGTGGTTAAGGCTGCTAGTTTTAGTGTTAAAGTAACTTAGAGTCTTTAATGGTGAAATTCGAATTAATTGTTAATATGGTGTAAAAATAGTAGGAAACCACTTAAATTGCTTCTTATAATGTGAAGATTTGATTTGGGGTTGTGCCTTTGGGTTTTAGGGGCATTGGGGGTGATTTAGAAACTCCATATACAAATTCTGGGTTTGCGTATCGATAACCAACTTGTTTTCTAGGTCATCAACCTATTTTTTTGGTCACCAACCTATTTTCTTGATTTTTCTACATAACATGTAGAATTTTGTGATAGTAAGGCTAGTTCCAGTAAATGGTCTATAATTCGAAGGCTAGGGCCTATTGGGGTAAAATAAATTTAAAACTAAGAAACCAAGGTTTAACCCTCATAGATATAATAACGTGTTATAACTTGTTAAATGACGACTCTTGATAATCGTGATCTTTAGTGTCATGCCTTGGGGAATTTGTAGAGTGGCTTGGCTTGGTGCCATTTACCTCTTGGTGAGGTGTATGAATGCTCGAAGAGCATGTATTATCTTATGGTAGATGAAAAGGAATCTAGATATCCTAGAGTCAGTACTACGGTACTTATATTAAGGGGATGTGTACTTCGGGCTGAGTGATCAAGTACATCCGAAGTACTCATGGGCTAAGTGATCTAGGTGCGGTTAGAAACCTATATGTGGCTATGGTGATTCAGATAAAGCATTAACTCGATGGGCTGAGTGAGCTCGAGTAACCTGATTGGCTGAGTGACCTCAGATAAAGACTACTTGTGGCTAATGTGATCCAAGTATGTCTAGGGCGTATCCGTGGCTATGGTGATCCAGGTATGGTCCATTGACTCGACGGTTGTGTGAACACAAATAAAGTAAGGTTTCGTTGGCCTTTATGTGGATTATATATGAATGTATATTGTATGATGTGTGGTTGTTGTAGATTGTTAGCTTATTGTCACGTCTGAGAAGAGGCGGTGTCATTAATCTCATATCGGAAAGGAAAAGGGAAGTCTTGGGATATATAAACGGTGGAGTTGCACATCTTATTAGACATGTCTTTTGGGAAGAGGGTAATGGCCCCGTGACAAGTGGTATCAAAGCAACCCTTTGATTGCATGATTTCACGCCGAGCGCCCGCGAGTAGGGTAGGTAGGGTGGACAACCGTGACAATTGGCCAATCACGAGAGCGGAAGCTCGTGATGAGGGCGTCACGAGGTTGAGTGAGGGAGAATGTCACGTCTAAGAAGAGGCGGGGTCATTAATCTCACATCGAAAAGGAAAAAGGAGGTCTTGGGATATATAAACGGTGGCGCTGCACATCCTATTAGACATGTCTTTTGGGAAGAGGGTAATGACCATGTGACATTATGCACCATATAGCTGGGTGATCTGAGTATGGCATGTATTAACTCGATAGGTTGTGTGAGCTTGAGTATCTCGACAGGCGATGCGTCCTCGAGTATGATATGATATTGTGGAAACTTGTATGACTTCTTGTAGACTCGTTGTTGCCTTGAGATAGGTACTCTAGGGACTCTAGCTAGTGTAGGTTAGATGATATGTTGAGTTGTGTGGAGCTCGATTCGATCAACCAATTTAGCTCACCAAGTGGTGGAGAGGTGGATATTTGGGTGGAAGGGTTAAGGAAGCTAAAATAAAGATTGACACAATGATTTATAGTGGTTCAACCTTCTAACCAAGGTCTACATCCACTACCTTAGCTTCCCACTAAGGATTTCTCAACCAATTCCACTAATTGATTCGTCCCCTTTTCTAGGATTAGGAGGAAACCCTTACAACCGATCAAGCTTCTACCCAAAGCCTTGATCAAACCCTCTTTTACAAAGAGATAAATAAAAGCAAACTTAAACCCTCTAATAGGTGTTTGTTTGCACAATGAAGCACTCACCCAAAACCTAAAACACTTGAGCAAATTTGACAATTTTGGCTCACTAGTGTTTGTTTATACAAGAATTGACAATTTAAGTGCTAAGACAATTTCTTGATCATTTGATGTTTGACAATATGAGCATTAGCCTTCTCTTGATGCTTGGAGGTCCCTTTTATACTCCCAATTGAGTTTGTAGCCGTTACTAGCCGTTGGGATCATATTGGAGCCGTTGAGGACTTTAATTCCCTCCATAAATGCAGTTCTGCAGCTCCCCGTTTCGAAACACTCGAACCCGTTTCGAAACACCCTCAATATAGAAAGAGCCGTTGCAGTCTGTCAGGGTACCCGTTTCGGAACACCCCCTTGCCGTTTCGGAACGCGTATCGAAACGCTATAAGCCCGTATCGAAACGCCTGCATTTAAAAGTTAGTTGGGAATATAGCCGTTGGGGTTTATGACCGTTGTGGTCATTGCCACGTGGGCGTATCGAAACGGCCTAGCCCGTTTCGAAACGCTGGGCAAAAATTCAGTCCAGGGTAAGCCCGTTTCGAAACACATTTCGAAACGTTTTTGCTACTGGAGCACCCTGTTTCGAAACGCCCTAAGGTGTTTCGAAACACCTGGACAAGTTTGTATAAATTGGCCTTTGAAAACATGAAAAACCCATTTAGAAACATCCCTAAACATAGTTTCAGAATATTTGGACTTTGGAAATTGTTTTAAATACTTTTTAAATCAGTTCAAAACATTTTTCAATTATTATATCAAAACATTGGTTCTACATGATAGCTCGTAGATAGCAAGCCATATCTATGTTCTCTCTACTATATAATCTTGCATGCTTATTTTATGATAATCACAAATTGTGGTAGAGTAAAAATGTACAATTGAGCTTTGTTAGCTCAGCGTACATATGTGTAGTTTTTCCGTGCGTAGGTTGACAGGTCACCCTTGGAGGAGCTCATCAAGAAAGGTTTTCCCAGCACCGTGTTCGCTTCAGAGTACACTATTTGTTATTTTAGTTGGGCTAATGTATTCATAGGACCTTGCCACTATTGAGTCTGTAACTCTATTTTAAAATATTATTTTGATATACGGTGTTTTAAACTTGGAACTCCTATTTTGTAAACTTATTTAAATGCTTCTTTAATTACATGAATCGGTGGATGATCAATGCTTTTAAAATATGGCTAAACTTATGGTTTTTAACTAAAATTTTTGATGGGCCAGTTTTGGGTGACCCGAATGTAGTACCTCAGATCTGGATCGGGATCAGGATGTTATAGAATATGGATTTAGAACGGATTCAGATAAGATCATGGCAATGTCCATATCTGATTCACCTCCTATTAGGACTTAGACCTTTTTCGGATACGGATTCAAACTTTTTATATCGGATTTGAATCATAATATTTTCATTGGATCAAATCGGATTCAGATTATATTACCATCCCTAGCCAAACAAATTATTACCAAATTATTAATCTTAAATTTTAAATATATTTATTTTTAATGTACATTTATAATAAAAATTTATACTCAATACAGATACGAATAATTCATTTAATATAAGAATAAATATCAAAACTGGAGATTTGATTTAAATATTGCACCAAATTTTTTTCCCAACCTATGGCACAGTCGACTTTAATTCTCAGTCTATAACATTTTCTACAGTGCATGTAAAGTCGTATTCAGCTAAATCCGACTTTGAACAGTACATTTTCAGAAATACCCCTAAAGACGGGTACAAGTTTATGTATTTTTATGTATTTTTTTTAACAATACATTTCCAGAAATACCCCTAAAGACGGGTACATTTCCAAATTATTAATCTTAGTTACATTCCCATGAACATCTTCATTAAAGAACATTGCCTCTTTCTCGTTTCCTATTATATCCAATTTTTTATGTATTTTTTTTTTGAATAGTTTAAAGGTGATTATAATGTAGTATTTGTTCATACATATTCTTAACACTTTGACAATAGGCATACACACCTTGTAGACAAAACGATTTGAATTCGTGCCTTCTAGGATGAATATCATCCGCTTTTTCATTGAGACACTTGTTTTGTTCAATATTCCTCTCTATTTTGTAATAACCCCAACATGGTTAGTTTCATTTATAACTACTACTCTTTTTTAACCCATTTAAAGTATGATGATATACATAGTTTCTAAAACAAATTACATAAAGAAATTATATGTTGCACAAAATGTACTAGAAACAATTGTGTGTGTATACATAGGAGGAAAAAGTAATAATATTGGTGTAAAAAAATAAAATTAATGAACAATCATAGAATATAAATTATGAAAAAATGTTTTAATATATATATAATATATTAATTACTTAATTCAAATCAGATATTGCAGAAATTCATCATAATAGGATGAGTTTTTCAACTCAATTGTTCTATTCATAATATCATATTTCGAACTCTTGATTTTGTTAAAAAGATTTAATGCCATATCTCACTGCACCAATGATAGTTGATCTTTCGCTATGATCAATACTTTAAGGTTTGCTTTAACCCTCTTTTTACCATATGTCGATATATCTTATTTTATTTGTTTGTGAGTTGTGACTGTTCTTTATTAGAAAACTTTGTATAGTATATGCGGGTAAAATAATAGATTTTTATTAATTAGGGAAAAAAACAGGATCAAAGAAGCAGCTAACTAAGAAAAAACAGAACATGGAATAAATCCTTGGGCAACTTAAAAATCCATGAAGGTTAACATACGATGTATCTAATTTTAGGGGAGTTAGAAGCAGAAGCAGCAGATGTACTTTTACTATACGTGTATATTATGAGAAATTTGAGCCAATCTTTTCGACATGTCAGGATGGCCGAGTGGTCTAAGGCGCCAGACTCAAGTTCTGGTCTTCGAGAGAGGGCGTGGGTTCAAATCCCACTTCTGACAATTCTTATTCATCTTTTTATTTATTATAATAAGGAAGATTGAAGACAAATAAGATATCTGAAATGGGTAATTATATCATATACAAGCGCCTCGATTTTAAGGTTTAGAGGTTTTAATTTAGGAGATATTTAGGAGATGTAGTTTTAATTTAAGGTTTTAGGTTAAAATATAGGGTTTATAAGTTAAAACTCAAATCACTAATTATATTAACCTAAAATCTAAATTCTAACCACAAATCCTTAGTTCTTAACACATAAACCTTAAACCGAGACCATAAACCTTAAAACTATGGCACGTGTGAAACATTCCGTTTCTACGGTCAGTGCATGAGATATTTTCCCATAATATATTGTACGTAAAAGAGAAGCGTACCATGAAGAGAAAACACAGTGAATTCAATCTACCATCATGGAATAAATCACAAATTTAATTATGTTAATTCACTACAATGTACACCATATCCACTGCAGAATAAGTATAGTAATATCAACGAGTTTCCGTATGCCGGAGTTAAAGGAAGTTAAAGATCATCATGTTGGCAGCCAAAATAACCTGTTGGTAAGCTCAGCAAGATTAAGTGGGAACTGATCAGGCATAATGTCCATTGTCCAGTACAGGTATCAGTGGTTGCAACTGTGGGTAGAGCGGAGCATCTAACTAGATATTCGATACGATTCTCCATGGATAGAGCGGAGCATATTGTATCCATGTAAGACGGTAACTTTGGACCTATGTCAGGATTCGAGCTGCAACGGAGAAGGCGACTGGTGAGATGTATTGGCCTGTTTGGTGACATGTGATTCTCTGATCCAATAGTTCTTCCCACAAGCTTCACTAGCTCTAAACTGGAAAAACAAAATTACAGAACAATGGATTACCAAACTTATTACATATAGGCTATAGCCATTGATAAAGCGACCGATACCGAAAAACGGAGGAAAAACAAGTACCATAACCCTGCATTGGAATATGCAAGCACCAAATGTTGAACATCCTTCATTCTGTGAAATGGACACTTGTTGGATAGTTTTGTTAAGTTTTTACTTACTTTCCAAGCTTAAGATGACGCATTATAAGTCCGAGTTCGATGCCATCGGTTCCTGAAAACTGAAATCTCGTTAACTTGTGCTAAAATTTGAATAATGAAAAACACTGAAAGTTAGTTAATTGCATTTGCATACATATATATCAAAAGGGTGTAGTCTTGATCAGGCAAAAATATAAAAGATGAAGAAAAACGAATCAGGCAAAAAACAAAAGCAAAGGACAATCTGGAGAGCTAGAAGAGAAGAAGAGCAAAAATATAAAAGCCTATGCGGTGAGCGTGGATCGAACACGCGACCTTCAGATCTTCAGTCTGACGCTCTCCCAACTGAGCTATCCCCGCAACTGATGTTAGCTTATGAAATACCAATATGTATTACTACATATTATTGAAACCTTTTTCCGCATCTGCCTAGCATTTTTGGGGCTGAGATTGGAGGGGAATTCTTTTTTCCTGAAAATTACTATTTCAACCGTGTTTTATTATTATTATTTCGGCTTTTTTAGTAGAAATATCATTTTTATTATTTATCAAAGATAAGTAAAATAACCCTCATTTTTAATGGATAGAAATCATATACCCTATTTGGTGCTTTTTTATGCACCAATACTATAAAATTAAATTTTAAATCTTAACTCTAAATTTTAAATCTTACACCCTAGAAAATACATCATTCCTTAAATTCCCTAAACTTTAACCACAAACCCTAACATTAAACCCTAAACTATAAATTATAAACTTAATTTTTAGTGTGAGAACATAAATAAGGCACTAAAAAGAGAGAAGATTTCTATTTATTTTTAATACATAAATAGAAGGATGCATGGAGAGGTATTTATTAATTTTTTATTTTATCTTTTCAAAAGCAAAAAACAAATAAGTAATATTAATTGAAAACTTCATAATAAGTCCTTTATCATCTTACCAATACTTAATAACAATATTTGTCAATTATCAATTAGTGGCAGAGCTAGAATTTTCACTTAGTGAGGTCAAGAGTAAAATATGAGTTATGAAATATCCATATACTACTACAATAAGTATTGTTGACTCTATACCACCAACAAATTAAGTGGGGTTAAATCTAATATTTCTTATAAAAAATTATATTACCACATTGAAAACCTCATACCTAACAAATCAAGCGGGTCAATTGCACCCCCACTTTTTATGCTACATCTGCCCATGTTACCGATTCGTAAAACCAGACAAAGGTACTTAAAAAAAGTGAATAAATACCAAAATGCATTTGTGAACGGAGGAAATGTATGCACAAGAAAAGTCAATTGGGACGAAAAGCCATTGCATGGTGCAAATGGCATTGACATTTTATGTTCTTTTGGTTTTGGTTTGGTTTGGTCAGTAGGGGCATCTCAAATGGTATTGATATGCCCATTTGGGTGTTTCTATCAGCATTTACTACCAATCTTTGGACCAATATATTGTGCCTTTACCAAATTTTATTCTTGCATGCAGGTCAAATTTATCCCTTCAACTTTACTCAATTTTTTTTTAGATTTTTTTGTCTAGTTTGATACTTAAACTATCTTTTTATCCAGGTGATTTTAAAAAATTAACGGGGTTAAAAGAAAAGGGTAGCTATATCAACCAATAAGAAAGCATTAAATGCTTGTGTAACCTATATTATCGATGACGTTTATCATGTGTTATGATCTTACTGATTGTTTCGTCAAATTTTTTTGTTCAACGTCATTAACTTTTAAAATAATTTGAGACAAAATGATAGTTTAAGCATTAAAGTTGAAACCCTTACCAAAAATTTCAAAACGTAGTCACAAAGCATTGGCCCTTCCCTCGTCATCAGTTTTCTTTCCTACCAACTTTGATTTTGGTTGTGAAGCAATTGGCTTCTGGTCAAATCTGGGGGGAGCAAACTTAATGAAACTCTTAATCTTTATGAACAACGTTTTTGGATTCTAGATCAGTCACACGATATAGCTTGAATACATTAGCCAACCAAGAGCTAGATGCTTTTGACGTTTCTTAGGGCTAGCCCTCGATAGTCAAATCTAAGCCTAACAAACAGTAACGAATCTAAAAATATTTTTAATTAGGTGGATACAAATATGGGCATCTTTAGTCGTTCTTTGATTATAATTTATACATGGGTGAGCATAAACAAAATCTCAAGGTTGACGCAAAAAGTAAAATAAATAACTAACAGAAAATAATTTATATTTCAAGGTCGACACTTATCTACCCTAAATTATAAATGGATCCGCCACCGCAAACCGATGCACATGGTAGCATAAATGAAACCTAGCTAAGAAGGGAATTGGTATGCTTATCTAGATCATGCTGCAACAACCCTAGCATTACATTTTTTTGGAGGGGAGCTAAGCTTAGGTGCAAGTTGGCTGACCAAAGGTGCCACCGGCATGGACGGAAACTTCAAGACATTACAAGAACATCTTCATTGAAGAAGATTGTTTTTTTCTCGTTTCCTATTATATGTGATTACAAGATATTATTTGTTCATACATATTTTTAACTCTTTAACAATGGACATGCACCTTGTAAACAAAGTGATTTGAACTCGTATCCCCTAAAATAAATATCATCTGTTTTTTCACTGAAACACTTGTTGGGTTCAATATTCCTCAATATTTTGTAATTACTCCAACATGGTTAATTTCATTGATAACTACTACTCTTTTTTAACCCATTTAAAGTATGATGATATATATAGTTTCTAAAACAAATTACATAAAAAATTATATTTTGCACAAAATGTACTAGAAACAATTGTTTGTGTATACATAGGAGGAAAAGTAATAATTTTGGTGTAAAAAATAAAAGCAGTGAACAATCATAGAATATAAATTATGAAAAAAAATATTTTAACATATATCTAATTTATTAATTACCTAATCTGAATCAAATATTGCAGAAATTTATCATTATGAGATGACTTTCCAACCCAATAGTTCTATTTATAATATCAAATTTCGAACTCTTGATCTTGTTAAAAAAATTTAATGTCCTATTTCACTGCATAAATGGTAGTTGATATTTTGCTATGATCGATACTTTAAGATTTACTTTATCTTTTTCTTTACCATATGTCGATTGACAATTAATTCTATTTTACTCGTTTGTGGCTGCTTTTTATTAGAAAATTTTTTTATAGTATATGTGGGAAGACAATAGATTTTTATTAATTAGGAAAAAAACAGGATCAAAGAAGCAGCTAACTAAGAAAAAAACAGAACATGGAATAAATCCTTGGGCAACTTAAAAATCCATGAAGGTTAACATAGGATGGTGTCTAATTTTAGGGAAGTTAGAAGCACGACCAGCACATGTACTTTGACTACACGTAAAATTAGGATAAATTTGAGCCAATCTTATCGACATGTCAGGATGGCCGAGTGGTCTAAGGCGCCAGACTCAAGTTCTGGTCTTCGAAAGAGGGCGTGGGTTCAAATCCCACTTCTGACAATTTTTATTCATCTTTTTATTTATTTTGAGGAAGTTAAAGATGATGTTGGCAGCAGCTAAAATAACCTGTTGTTAAGCTCAGCATATAAGGAAGATTAAGTGGGAACTGATCAGGCATAATGTCCAGTACAGGTATCAGTGGTTGCAACTGTGACTTACTAAAGGATGTTGCTGTGGGTAACAAAGAAAACAGGAAGAAAAAAATAATCGATATTCGATACGATTCTCCATGGATAGAGCGGAGCATCTAACTCGAATAGGTATTGTATCAATGTAAGACTGTAACTTTGGACCTATGGAGAAGGCAACTGGTGAGATGTATTGGCCTGTGATTCTCTGATCCAATAGTTCTTCCCACAAGCTTCACTAGCTCTAAACTGGAAAAACAAAACTACACAACAATGGATTACCAAACTTATTACATATAGCCATTGATACCGAAAAACCGAGAAAAAACAAGTACCAAATGTAGAACATCCTTCATACTGTGAAATGGACACTTGTTGATAGTTTTGTTAGTTTGTTGGATAGTTCTGTGAAGGTTAATTGCATTTGCATACATATATATCAAACGAGTGTAGTCCTGATCAGAAAGATGAAGAAAAACGAACCTGGCAAAAACAGAAGCAAACGACAATCTGGAGAGCAAAAATTAAAAGCCTGTGCGGTGAGCGTGGATCGAACACGCGACCTTCAGATCTTCAGTCTGACGCTCTCCCAACTGAGCTATCCCCGCAATTGTTTTTAGCTTATGACGTACCGGTATCTATTTGTACAAATTATTGAAACCCTTTTCTTCTGCCTAGCATTTTTGGGGCTGAGATTGGATGGAATTCTTTTTCCTGAAAATTTCTATTTCAACCATGTTTTATTTAGGGGTGATCGTTCGGTCAAGTCGAGTAAAAAAGTTTCGAGTTATTCAAGTTAAGTGTCATATTTTTTAACTCAAATTTTATTTAAAATTTTTTCGAGTCGAGTTTTCGATTTCTTATAAGAATTTAATTGTAATTATATATCATGTTATAGTACAAAATTCCAATTTAAACGAATTTCTCTAATCATATAAGAATGCATACATATTTCTTCATATGTGGCATATATTTCTTCATTTTTTTATTTCGATATATTTATACCAGGAAAATTGAGGTACTCGACTCGAACTTAAAAACCAATCCCTAATTATTAAAATTTTCGAGTTATTCGAGTTTCCATTTTACAACTCAAACTTTATTTGAAATTTTTTCGAGTTGAGACGAGTCAAATTTATGCAATTTCGAGTCAATTTTCTTTTACCCGAGTCGAGTCGAAAAATTTTATTTTTCAAGTCGAATCAAGTTTAGCTCACCCCTAATTTTATTATTATTATTCCAGCTTTTTTAGTAAACATATCATTTTTATTATTTATCAAAGAAGTAAAATAACCCTCATTTTTTATACATAATAGAAGGATAGAATCATAAAGCAGGGAGCGGTATTTTTAATTTTTTTATTTTATCTTTTCAAAAGCAAAAGATAAGTAATATTAATTGAAAACTTTATAAAAATACCAATGCTTCGATAACAATATTTGTTTTGGTAGAGCCATGATTTTCATCTAGTGAGGTCAGAGGAAAATATAAGGTATGAAAGATTCCTATACTATTATAATGAGTATTGTTCACAGATAAAAAAAATTTACCCATTTTCGGTGTCCCTATATATGCCCCAACACTAAAAAAATAAATTCCAAGCTCTAACCCTAAATACTAAATCCTAAACCCTACACCTTGTACCCTAAAAATATATCATACCCTAAATTTTATAAACCCTAACTTTAAACCCTAAACCTAATTTTGAGTGTAAGACATAAATTGAGGCACCGAAAAAGAGCAGAAGATTTCCATCCATTGTTGACCTCATACCCTACAAATTAAGTAGAGTCAAATCTAATATTTCTTATGAAGAAATCTATATTACCACATTGAAAACCCAATACTCAACAAATTAAGTGGAGTCAAATCTAATATTTCTTATGAAAAAATCTATATTACCACATTGAAAACCCAATACTCAACAAATCAAGTGAGTTCAATTGCACCCCATTTTTATGCTATATCCGCCCATGTTACCGGTTAATAAAACCAGACAAAGATACTTAAAGAAAGTGAATAAATACCAAAATGCATTTGTGAACGGAGGAAATGTATGCACAAGGAAAGTCAATTGGGACGAAAAGCCATTGCATGGTGCAAATGGCATTGACATTTTATGTTCTTTTGGTATTGGTTTGGTTTGGTCAGTTGGGGCATCTCAAATGGTATTGATATGCCCATTTTGGTGTTTCTATCAGCATTTACTACCAATGTATGGATCAATATATTGTGCCTTTACCAGATTTTATTCTTGCATGCAAGTCAAATGTATCGCTCCAACTTTACTCGAATTTCTTTTTTTAAATTTTTTGTTTTGTTTGATGCTTAAACTATCATTTTATTCCGATAATTTTAAAAGATTAACGGGTTAAAAGAAAAGGGTAGCTATACCAACCAATAAAAAAGCATTACATGCTTGCGTAACCTATATTATCGATGACGCTTATCATGTGTCACATAATAGAGGGATAGAATCATAGAGCATGGAGTGGTATCTATTAATTTTTTATTTTATCTTTTCAAAAGCAAAAAGATAAGTAATATTAATTGAAAACTTTATAACAAGTCCTTTATCATCCTACCAATACTTGGATAATAATATTTGTTTTGGTGGAGTTATGATTTTCATCTAGTGAGGTCAGAAGTAAAATATAAGGTACGAAAGATTCTTATACTATTATAATGAATATTGTTCACAGATAAAAATTCTCTACTCCTTTTCGGTGTCCCTATATAAGTATATATACCCCAACACTAAAAAAATAAATTCCAAGCCCTAACCCTAAATACTAAATCTTAAACCATATACCCTAAAATATATATCCTACCCTAAATTCCCTAAACCCTAACTTTAAACCCTAAACCTAATTTTGAGTGTAGGGCATAAGTAGGGGAACCGAAAAAGGACAGAGGATTTCCATCCATTGTTGACCTTATACCCCAACAAATTAAGTGGAGTCAAATCTAATATTTCTTATGAAAAAATATATATTACCACATTGAAAACCCCATACTCAATAAATCAAGTGGGTTTAATTGCATCCCATTTTTTATGCTACATCCTCACACGTTACCAATTCGTAAAACCAGACAAAGATACTTAAAGAAAGTGAATAAATACCAAAATGCATTTGTGAACGGAGGAAATGTATGCACAAAGAAAGTCAACTGGGACGAAAAGCCATTGCATGGTGCAAATGGCATTGACCTTTTATGTTCTTTTGGTATTGGTTTGGTTTGGTCAGTTGGGGCATCTCAAATGGTATTGATATGCCCATTTGGTTGTTTCTATCGGCATTTACTACCAATGTATGGACCAATATATTGTGCCTTTACCAGATTTTATTCTTGCATGCAAGTCAAATCTGTCGCTTCAATTTTACTCGATTTTTTTTTCTAGTTTGATACTTAAACTATCATTTTATCCCGGTGATTTTAAAAGATTAACGGGTTAAAAGAAAAGGGTAGTTATATCAACCAATAAGAAAGCATTACGTGCTTGTGTAACCCATGTTATCGATGACGTTTATCATGTGTTATGATCTTATTGGTTGTTTCGTCAGATTCTTTCTGTTTAACGTCATTAACTTTTAAAGTAATTCGAGATGAAATGATAGTTTAAGCATTAAAATTGAAACTCGGATGTAGTTTTACCAAAAATTTCAAAAAGTAGTCACAAAGCATTGGCCCTTCCCTCGTCATCAGTTTTCTTTCCCACCAACTTTGATTTTGGTTGTGAAGCAATTGGCTTCTGGTCAAATCTGGGAGTAGCAAACTTAATGAAACTCTTAATCTTTATGAACAACGTCTTTGGATTCTAGATCAGTCACACGATATAGCTTGAATACATTAGCCAACCAAGAGCTAGATGCTTTTGACGTTTCTTAGGGCTAGCCCTCGATAGTCAAATCAAAGCCTAACAGACAGTAACGGATTTATAAATATTTTCAATTAGGTGGATACAAATATTGGATCTTTAGTCGTCCTTTAATTATAATTTATATGTGGGTGAGCATAAACAAAATCTCAAGGTTGACGCAAAAAGTAAAATAGATAACTAACAGAAAATAATTTAAATTTCAAGGTCAACACTTATCTATCCTGAATTACAAATGGATCCGCCACCGCTAACCGATGCACATGGTAGCATAAATGAAACCTAGCTAAGAAAGGAATTGGTATGCTTATCTAGATCATGCTGCAACAACCCTAGCATTACATTTTTTGGAGGGGAGCTAAGTTTAGGTGCAAGTTGGCTGACCAAAGGTGCCACCGGCATGGTCAGAAACTTGAAGACCTTTCCTTAGAAAACATGGGGTCCCTACTACATATGAAACGAATATATTCCATTATGGGCAGCGAGTGTTGCAGTAAGGGAAAAAGCTCTATGGATGAGAAGGGATCAATTCAAAAGTATGCTCGGCAAATGAAAATGCAAATCTGCTATAAATATAGAGTTTGAAAATGGTGTTGTTGGCACCGCCATTCGAGTTCGAAATACTCGAGAAAGGAAGGAAAGTCTAACATGAAGATAAGAGTTGTGTTTGGTAGCCAAGGATGACTTGCCTGCTCCCTGTGAGAGTGGTTTTCTTTGAATACCCTTTGTTGGGTATCAGGCAGTCTCCTTGGCTAACTTGACAGGCTCTTTTTATTCATGCAAGACCTTGTCTTCCCCCTAGCGATTGTCGTCGATGCACGAGTTCGATATCGAGGAAGAGAGGTCTTCTATGAGGATAAGAACTTGTCCGGCAGCCAAGGATGACTTGCATGTACCACACAAGACGTTTTTTCTGTTTGAGCTGCCAGCAATCATTCTTGGCTTAGCATACAGGTTCTTCTCTTTCATGATAGATCATTTTCTTCTTCTTTGAACAGATTAATCGGAGCTACATTGTGGGGAACCCAATGGCAGGTGATGCGATAAACAAGTTGCAACATAGAAACAAGTTACAACGTAAAAAAATATACGAGAATAAAGATGAACAATTTAACTAATCAGTCAAATATACTTGCTCAAACAATGTAAATACTTCGTTTGCATAGTCGTCAAATTAAGATATAATTGTATCCATAGACATATTTCTTCTTCTTCTATTATTAGTATAGAATAATATCAATCTATTTTAATATATGGTCTTGTGTTGATAATTGTTTTAGAGATATTTTTATATGTTTTATACAATTGTAAGTATATTTCAATTACGCACGTATAAAAAAATTATATAAAAATATACAATTCTTGAATTTACTAATTAAGCTCAATAATTTAAGAGGTGAATATCAAAATTACAGCCTTGAGTTAACATGAAATGTGATACATAAATTTTGATTTTGTGCAATTATGTAAATTTTTATTTGATTCAATTTTTACAAACTAATTTGAAGATAAATGGATATATATATATATATATTGAAATGTTCACAAATAAATCGAAATTAAACTCTTTACTCATGATTTCCATATCGCTAAGAAACAAACGCTAAAGCTCCAATTATGCCTATATATACTAATGCAATACCATTTTTTAATTTATGGAGCTAAATTTCTAATTCGGTTCTTAATAATTTTTTATTTTCGTCGTTTAATACATATTTGGAAAAATGTGTTTGGTAGGGTGCACTTTATAGAAGGTGTGTCTACGAAACACGTTTTTTTATGCTACACAAATGAGTGTTATTTTTTTTAAATAATCTTATATGTGTGTCATTTTATTAAATTGAGGTAAATTATATTACACTCTCAAAGTAAATGTTAAGATTCAAACACATACGAGATGAGACAACATGAGCATCCATGACGACTCGATCAATTAGTAAATCTCTTCAACATATCAACTTTAAACCGTTAACGGGATGGTAATGAACTTAAGACACCTAAAACAAACAAACAAATAATAATAATAATAATAATTTTGACATTTTTTATACTAAGCCATTAACATTCAATCTTATTAACCTTACATGTCTGTCTGAGATTGAATTCAAGTGTAAACAAGGTTAATGAACTTAAGTTGGAATTGATGCCAATTAAAGATTTAATAATAAATTATTTTATCATTTGATCTGTAGTTTAATTCATAATATTTGTTATTTATTGAAAATGAAGAATAGATACCAAAATGCATTTTTGAACAAAGGAATGCATGCACAGGGCGAAGTCAATAGGGCATCTAAAATTGGACGTATATGCTGTTAATTGATGAATGGTGTGCCCCATGAAAAATGGCATGATTGACCGATATTGTTCTTTTACTAGATTTTATTCTTGCTTCCTTGTAGCCAGTCAAAATCAATCAATATTTTCAATCATCCGCTTCACTTTTTTAAGTTCGAATCCAGTCATTTATCTTTAAATATTATTATAACACAACTTAATAAAAAAAAAATAATAAAAGGTTCAGTACATACAACGCACGTAAATATAACGTGAGATTTGTTTCCATAAAAAAACCCATACTGATAAATAATAAAGTGAAACTCAAAGACGCAAAGAACATCGAAACCTTTCTTTAAGGCCATAGAAATCCGGCAACCGCTATAAAACATTTGTGTCTCTATCCAACGAGATGCATAAGAGGTGATGTAGGAGTAGTGAACGAAACAAGCAATCTTGCAAGCAACTCTGCTACATAGTTCTAATTACATCGGCAAACAACTACAAAAGAGGTTCAAGCTATTTGTGATCACCGACAATCCTAAATAAAAAACTAGCATTATGAAGATCTTTATATGAGCATCAAACGGCCACAAAGATAGATATAGAACGTGTGATGCCTTAAAGATTGAAAAAAAAAAACATGTCACAAAGTCAGTAAAAAGTGCAACAAGATATAAAACAAAGAAATTCTTATTTTAACTTGAAAAATAACAAAGAAACAAAGGAAAAACAACAATGTGATATAAGAAATCAAATGAAAATGAGTCACAAGAGGTTGACGACCACCATCAAGATTGATTCAACTTAATACAAATTAATTTGCATGAATAGTGTTATCGGATTTTAGATAAGTCGAACGATATAGGCTTGAAGACATTGGCAAACACCCTCAAGAGCTAGCCTAACAAATGGACATGGTAGCATAAATGAAACCTAGCTAAGACGGGAATTGGTATGCTTATCTAGACCATTATGCAACAACCCTAGCATTACATTTCTTTCAAGGGGGGCTAAGTTTAGGTGCAAGTTGGCTGACCAAAGGTGACTCCGGCATGGTCAGAAACTTCAAGACATTTCCTTAATCTTTGAGGAGGCTCTTTCTCTGAAAACATGGGGTCCCTACGGCATATGAAACGAATATATTCCATTATGTGCAGCGAGTATTGCAGTAAGGGAAAAAGCTCAATGGATGAGAAGGGAACAATTCAAAAGTATGCTTGGCAAATGGCAATACAAATCTGCTATAAATATAGAGTTTAGAAATGGTGTTGTTGGCATTGCCATTCGAGCTCGAAATACTCGAGAGAGGAAGAAAGGTCTAACATGAAGATAAGAGTTGTGTTTGGTAGCCAAGGATGACTTGCCTGCTCCCTCCGGAAGTGATTTTCTTTGGATACCATTTGTTGGGTATCAGGCAGTCTCCTTGGCTAACTTGACAAGCTCTTTTCTTTCATGCTAGACCTTGTCTTCTTCCCCTAACGATCGTCGATGCATGGATACGATATCGAGAAAGGGAGGTCTTCTATGAGGATAAGAACCTTATCTGGTAGCCAAGGATGACTTGCTTACACCACACAAGACGTTTTTTCTGTTTGAGCTGCAGGCAATCATCCTTGGCTTAACAGACAGGTTCTTGTCATTCATGATAGACCATTCTTTTCTTCCCAAATTAAACGAAGCTACATTGTGGGGGAACACAATGGCAGGTGATGCGATGAAAGGTTACAACATAGAAATCAAGACAGCAAGGTGGTTCAAAATCCAATCCCCTAGGCATACATTTTCACTAGTAGCTTTAGTGGTGTAAATATTTTTTTTTGATAAATTTTAATTTTCATCTTAGTTCAAAACTCACGACCTAAAGAAATATGCGAGAATAAAGATAAGTAGGTTGGCCAACCGGCCAAATATACTTGCTCAAACAACGTAAATACTTCGGTTGCATAGTCTTCAAATTAAGATATAATTGTATCCATAGACATGTTTTTTTTATAATAATATCAATTAATTTTAATATACGGTCTTGTGTTGATAATTATTTTAGAGATATTTTTATATGTTTTATACAATTGTAAATATATTTCAATTATGCACGTATAAATAAATTTATATAAAAATATATAATTTTTGAATTTACTAATTAAGTGTTGGAAAATAAATTTGGAGGCATATTAGTATTAGTAAATTTGGAGTTTTTAATAATACATTATGGTTTATATTTTACTCCATAAGACCTTTAAATTTATATATAATATGCTCAAATTTGTTGTATGATGAATGAGAAATGGATGCTCAAAGCGAGGTATTTGAAAATATTGTTGAGAAAAATATAGTGCTTAAAACATTCTATCCCACATAAAAAATGTATGAAAGTTTGGAAGATGTTATAAGCAAGAACTATTTTACAATTTAGTAAATGTGTAAGTTAACCGATGTTGGGCGAAATTTGCACAATTTGGGTGATATGAATCTCTAGAGTGGTTAGAAAAGTAGAATTGTTGAAATATTTTCTCAACAAATTATCTCTTATATTCCAAAGGCAAGTTTTGTTTTTAATTGTTCAAATTAAATCTTGAAAATATTTTATATGCTCCATTAATTTCTTCGAGTGAACAACAAGATCTGACTTCAGGCCATTTTTAATGTTGCGGCAGAGGTAATTTGGAAAAAATATTGTTCATGGTCAGATTTAACTGAATTCGACTTTACATACACTATAAAATAATGTCATAGATTGAAAATTAAAATCAATTATGCCCTAAATTAAAAAAAAATGGTGCAATATTTAAGTCAAAATTCCATCAAAACTACACATATCAAAAGCAAAATATAATACATAAATTTTGACTTTAAAAAAAATTAAATAATTTGTTTATTAAAATTAAAAATTAAAATCTAACCAGACAAAAACTATTACTCCTACTTTATTTTAATCCAAAACAATTTTTTTTAAGAAAACCAATACATATATTGCTTCAATCTCTTTCTCTTTCCCATTCGGTCTTTCTTTCGTAGAAAACACTGCAAAGATACTTCTAAGAAAACCCCAAAAATAGCCGAAAATTCAAATTTGTTTCTGATCGAAGAAATAAAAAACTAAAGAGCGATTCTCGCATCATCTTCCTCGAACCGACGCCTTCAGGTACTTCGAACTCCGTTAATGCTCTCTTCGGTTTCTCAGATCTGAATTTAATTTTTATGATTTTGGATGGCTATCTGGATTTCCTGATAAAAAGTGAAATTAGTGTTTGATTGTTTGATTATTTATTAGCAAAATATGATGGGATTTTTTTTTCATGTTATCGAATCAGGTTATAATTGAATGTGAAACGTATTGTTGTTGGATTCATATTTTGTTGTCGATTTTATTATTTTTGCTTAAAAAATAATGATAAAAATTCAATAAAAAAATCAATATTAAGCCTAGTATATTGTCAATTTTACTTTTGATTTATAATATATCGTGATAAAATTTTCAACATTCAAATATGTTAGAAGATGAAGAGATATTCAACTTGAAGCTAAAATGTAATAATTTCATGTGCGAGTTAAAAGTTTCATGAGTCTATAAGGATAGTGATATAATTAGTGAGATTATTGTGAATGAGTAAATTCAGTAGTGAAAATTGCTCTGTCTGAGAGGTGAGAATCAAGATTTTTTTTAAGAAGTAACAATCTCTAATAGAGAAATACCTTGATGTATTGAACTCACAGAATTAAGCAATGTTACTTGATTTAGATGTGTCGGACATCGATACATTTATTTTTTCCTCGGTTTCCTTGTATTTGAGTGTTCTTGTAGGATCATATTTCCGTGCTTATGTTCTGATATGTATCGGAATTCGGACATGGTTATTTTAAGAAAAATGAAGAGTTGAAGTAACATAGGAGCTGAGTCAAATAAATGAGTGTTCAACATTTAACAGGATTGAATTAACATAAATCTGATTCAAGCTCACTAGAAACATAGAATTTCATGATTTCAAAGGATTTTTTCTTTCTTTCTTTCTTTCGTTAATACAGAACCTGCTAGAATTAAGAAACTGGAAAAGCATAAGAATAACTGATTAGTCATTTTTAGCTGCTTGGTATCTAGTTCTAGTGTTTCAAGCAAAAGCAAAACTGAAACTGAACATTTTGCTAAACTTTTATCTGCCTGGGAAATGGTTCTCTTGATCCAAGCATAACAGAACATTTTGCCAAACTGATCAACCATGAGAGAAATGGTTCTGATTATCAAAGCAAAAGCAGAACTGAAACTGAACATTTTGCTTGACTGATTAGCTCTCTGACAAGAAGGGTATATATATTATTTACCTGTTTATATGGAACTAAAGGAATCTCTTTAATGAACAGACTTTTGAGTTCTGACTTTTCCATCTATAATTTACTAGCCATTGTTTAAGAATTGTAATGTTGTTTCCTTTAGAGGTAATTTTTATACATTGACATAGGAATTTTTCAACTACACATGCGGGTCACATGCCTTCTTATATTAGAGAGCCTTGAGGCTCATCTTAGAGATATAAGGGTTTGTTTGGGTTTTCTCCTTGAATGGAGTTTTTTGTATTATATTTAGTTAAGCCTATTTTCTATGCACTGTTGAGTGTTGAAGGAGTTCTAAAATTCTATTAACGGGATTAAAAAATTAACATATTTTTTCTTCCTTTTGTAATTTTATTCTTTTATTATTCCTTACAAAATATGTCAGTTTGTTAAATTTACTGGTGAAATTTGATTGTGTATCGGAGATAATTCTATTTAAATGGTATAAAAATGTGTAGTCCAGTCATTGAAAAAGATAAAAGAACCCAAACAAACCAAATAACTAAAGATTTTCTCATTGATGAATACATTGCAGTTCATAGACAAGCAAATAATGGACTTAACATCATCATCTTCTTCACCTCCCCAAAATTCCGGCAAAGATTACATCGATCTGATTGATCACCCACAAAACGAAGATGTTCACGATCCAGCTTCTGGGTTTAGTGCTGGTACTAACTGGATTAATAATGAGGAAGAGATCGTTCCTAGCTATGATTTCCATCCGATCCGACCTGTTTCAGCTAGCCTTGATGCCCCTGGACTTAATAACAATCCCAGTTCTATCGATTCTAAAATTAAGGTAAATCTTCAACCTCCCATTCTTTTTGGTTTTTTGTTGATAAGTAATGGGTATGATTTTGTTTTCTAGATATTTATAATTTTTTGAATTGATTCAATTAAAGTTACTTGGATTTTTTATATAGTTTTTGGAGTTTATTCGGTGAAATGTAGTTTGATTAATAAACTTATTGATATGGTGTTAATCTTTTGAAAGATAAACTTACTATGCTTTACTTGGATTTTTTTAAAATAGTTTCCGGAGTATATTCAATGAAATGTAGTTTGAACAATAATCTTGTGGACCTGGAGTTAATATTTTGATAGTTAATCTCTCTATGCATGTGGGTTTTTTGAGATTTCTCTTTTTTCCCCCATTATAGTTAGATTAGTAAACTTTTATTGGTATCAACTTGATTTCTTAGTAGTTTCAAGATTCAGTTGGGTTTCTTCAATTGCATTACTGTTTACTTTTTCTTTTTCCACACTGTGGACAGAAGTATGGTTCTCTTGACTCACTTCAACCTGTAGAAGACGTTCAAGAAAAGGACCAAAAAGCTGTTGAGACATCATTAGTGGCTGCCATTGACCGAACCATGAAGAAACACACTGATAATTTGATGCACGTGTTAGAAGGTGTTGGTGCCCGACTTACACAGCTGGAGAGTAGAACCAGTAACCTCGAGACTTCTGTGGATGATTTGAAGGTGTCTATAGAACACAATCATGGTAGCACTGATGGGAAAATGAGACATCTAGAGAAGATTTTAAAAAAGGTTTTTTCTAAAATATATTCTCCCTTGGTATTTGGTTTTGTTTTGGCTGCCATTGGTGTATAGAGGAAGAATTAGGTAAACATTGTGTCTTGTTAGCTCAAGTCTTGCAGCTTTAATTGATGATTTTAATAGCTTCAGAAGTAGATCTATATTGTGTATCTTGTTAGCTCAAGTGGCTGTGATTGACTTGTAGCAGTCAAATTAGCAAACTGCATTGGAAGACATGATATTGAAGGATATGAAGTTGTCACACCATCTAGACACTTGATTTTGTCTTTTACTATGTTCTTGGTCTCTCTAAATTGAAACCTGATCGACTTCATTTCTCCTATATCATCCATTAGTAAAGTGAAGAAATCATATCTGGTTTCCAAACCAAAGGTTGATTTCTTGCTCACTTACAATTACTCATTAGAATGCGAATCTGGCTGTGATTTTTCATGGCACTTGCGAAACTTGCAAGGAGTAATTTTCTAGCCGCATGTAAAAACCCAGGTTACTTGCAAGAAATATTTGTTCGTGTGGTTTTGTTAAGGGACAGAGTTTTGTCGTCTTTATTGGGATTTTTTGTAGGCTTCTAATGCTAGATTATGTGTGTTCTTGTACTTTGATCGCTGGCTTGTGTGATTCTTTTATGTTTTTTTGTCAACCATGTGCAGGTGCTAACAGAAGTGCATGTTGTAAAAGAAAAGCAAGAGAGTTTTGAAGATCTTTTACAGTTTGCAAAGCTGCAGGTGACCAAGACAGACCAGCCATCAGAAACTCATAGCACTGCACATATGGATTCCGTGCAACAAGCTGCATCTGCTCCTTTTCAATCTCACCAACAGCTTTCTCCGGCTGCCGCGTCTCCGCAATCACTTTTGTCTGCACCCCATCCACCTACTGTTACTCCAATTCCCCAGCAAAATCTGCCACCTCCAGTCCAGCATCCAGACCAATTCCCTCAGAGCCAAGTTCTTTCGGCCCCTCAACAAGATGGTTACTATCCACCACCTGGCCAACCTCAGGAGACTCCAAGTCAGCAATTCCCGATGCCTCATGCACAGCAAGTTCCTTCTGTCCCTCAGCAAGATGCTTACTACCCACCGTCTGGCCAAACTCAAGAGACTCCAAATCAACAATTCCAAATGCCTCCTGCTCAGCCGCCACAACCCTCTCCTGCAGCACCGCCTCATCAGCCATATCAACCATCCCCTCCACCTCAGTACTCTCAACCACCACAGCCCCTTCAAGTCCAACCTCCCATAGGCCACCATCCTGAAGAGGCATCTTATGTTCCTTCTCAGACATATCCACAAAACTTACGCCAGCCTCACAGTGGCCCTCCTTCCTCCCAACAGTATTTTGGGACCCCACCTCAAATGCATGAACCACCATCCAGAAGGCCTGGTCCCGGGTTTTCTACTGGATATATCCCACAATCTGGGCCAAGTGAACCATATGGTTATGGTGGATCATCTCCACAATATGGCAGTAGCACCCCAATGAAAATGTCGCAGCTCCCATCTTCTACCGGAAGTGGTTATCCACATCTTCCAACTGCTAGGGTACTACCACATGCATTGCCCACTGCATCCGGGGTTGGTGGCGGACCAGCTCCGTCTGGACCTGGAAACAAGGTTCCCATTGATGATGTCATCGACAAAGTTACTAGCATGGGATTTCCCAGGGACCATGTTAGAGCAACGGTTAGAAAGTTAACGGAGAACGGGCAGTCTGTCGACCTCAATGTGGTGTTGGATAAGCTAATGAATGATAGCGATATACATCCACCGAGAGGTTGGCTTGGGAGGTAAACCTGGTATCACTGATTTATGTTCATGTATAGGAATTATCATTGATTCTGATTGAACTTATTCGGAGCTTGGGGGGGCCCAGTTCACCCCCTCTTACTTGCTTTCAGGTTTCTCCATTTCTCCCTCTCTTCACTCTTTTCTTCTTGTTTGACACTCGAGTTTCTTTTCTTTCTCATTTTCACATTTGTGTATACTTGCAATAATTTGAATTGTTTCGACTTTTCATTTTGTTAACATTCCCCCACATATCTGATTGGCTCATATTGGTTTGGGTTGAATGGGAATTGTTTGGTGAGTTGGCTCGGTTCAATTTTTTTTTTTTTGAATTATTCCCTGCCAATATCAGTGACTGATTCTTTCTCCGCGAATAAGGTAAACGGCTGACTATAAAATGTACTATATTTTATGGATAGGGATTAAACCCCTGACCTCATTGTTGATAAATATATTTTCGATTTGGATAATATTGTTCAATATTAAATTCAAATTATGTACATATAAGTAGGGGTGTTCAAAAATATCAGATCCGAATGATCCGATTATTCGTTGATCTGATCTAAAATTTTAGATATTCGATCTGGTTTTAAATTTTTTGGATCGGATATGGATCGCAATATTGCAAGTTTTGAATTATTCAGAAATTTGAAGATTTGAAAATTTAAAATTTCATGAATATTAATTTTGTTAATTTATTAATTTGGTGTTTGTTATATTCGAAAATTAAAAAAATCAAAATTTTTATATATGTGAATTTTGTTATATTTAGCAATTGTTGTTTGTTATATTTGAAATTTCGAAAATTTTTATAAACATGCCCTTCAAATTTGAAAAAAATTAATAAAATCAAATTATAATTTTAAATAATCAAATATCAAAATATTCGATTTGAATATTCGATATTCAAATATGTGGATATCCTATTTTTTTATTGGATTCGGATAACTATATCTTCAATCTAAAAACTCGGGCATTTAAAAAATCTGAATCAGATTTAATATAATATCCAACAATGAACACCCCTACATATAAATAACTCTAATTTTATATATGAGTTGTATATTTGATGCATGAGAGCATTATTATATGTATTATTTCAAATAAATTTATTTTTGAAAAAGTTTTAGATGTGTCATCAGAATTTATGTTAATGCAAATTATTAATACTATATTTTACAACACCCACAATATGACTAATGAAAACAATAATTATAGCTGGAGTGATAAAAAATTATGCATAAATTTTATTAAATACACGTTTGATTGGTAAAAGTATACGAGTTTGATCGTTAAACGTGTAATTTTAATTGTTTTATTTTAAAATTATATAAACGTTAGAAAAAAATAAAAAATTCATTAGATCTTTTAATATTTAAAGATAAAATATTTTAGGTTTTTCCTAATTGAGTTGATATTGGAATATCAAAATTTATAAAATTATAAAATAAGTGTCACATCCGAGAAGAGGTGGGACAATAATCTCACATCGAAAATGAAAAGAGATGCCTTGTAATATATAAACGGTGACGCTGCACATTCTATTAAACATGTTTTTTGGTAAGAGGGTAATGACTCTGTAACAAGTGATATCGAAGTGACTATTTGATTGTCTGATTTCACACCGAGCACCCATAAGTGAAGTAGACAAGGCGTACAATCATTGTTTAACTCGTGACAAGCGCGTTACAAGGTTGAGTGAGGACAATAATGAAGGAAAAAGACAAAGCAAAAAGGTTTATGTCCAATTTGTAAAATATTGAATAATGAATTAATAAATCTAAAACATTGATGGCAAAAAAGGCTTTCAATGAATAAATTTATAAAATCATACATGAATTGCTAAATTTATTTTACCTAACCATTACCCGAAAAAGACAAAGCAAAAAGGTTTATGTCCAATTTGTAAAATATTCAAGAAATGGGAACCAATTGCAAATATCCATTTGTTTTCTTAATTTCGTCCTCAAAGAAAATTTAATGGGTAAAGTGCACAAGCAGTCCTAAACTATGAAAAAAATGATTTCCACGCCCATAATTTTTTTTTTATTCTATATCCAATTGCGTCGTTTTTACCTTCTTCTCTCAAACTTTTGTCAAATCCTAAAAAAAACTCTCATATGATGAGTATTCAATAGAGTTGAGTTGAGTCAAATCGAGGAAAAAAAGTTTCAAGTTAGTCGTGTTGACGAGTCTTATTTTATAACTCAAATTTTATTTAAATTTTTTTTGATTCGAGTCAATTTTATAAAATTCGAATCGAGTGAAGTTGAGTTTAATTAATCGAGTTTTATTCAAATTTAATTGTAAACATCTATAATGTAATGGTACTAATTAGTTAGAGTTCAATTTAAATAAACTTTCTATAATAATTATATATACACTATATATCTATATATTTTACAAAATTGAAAATACTCTACTCGAATTTAAAAATCAATCTAATTATTATTTTTAAAATTATCTAAATTTTATTTTATAACTCAAATTTTATTTAAATTTTTTCGTCGAAGCTAAAAAATGGAAAATTGAAATTTTTCGAGTGAGATGAATTTTGCACACCCCTGCTCTCATAAACCCTCTACCCCTTGATTATAGTTTTATTACAATCCTGCCCTCCTTTGCCTTCCTTTCTCTCCATCATTCTTTCTCTTCCTCTTCCCGCGATACACCTCCGTCGCCCCCTAAGTTACCTTCTCTCATTGCCGCTTCGGCGGTTTGATTCAATCTGGAATCAAACGATTGCTCCGCAGACATCCTTCTTCTGTGCTTCTAGAATATTCTGTAATTTCTTTTGCTCCTTAATTTATTTCTGCGAAAACTAGATTATTTGTTTTGTTTTTTCCCTAATTATTTGAATTTCGTCTGCATTTATTAATTTTAAATGTGATAATCCATGTCTAGGAGCTCAATTTGAATATATTTTTATTAGTTTTTGCCTCTAGGTATGTTCTTGATTATCGACTAAATTGATTGTGAATTTTTCGTTGTTTTAAGCATTATTGCTCTTTAATTTGAAATTTCAGTTTTCGCAGTTTGGTTATGTTATTGTGTTCGTTTTCCTTAGGTTAGAACTCAAGCTTATTGAAATTATATTTTTATTAGTTTTTGCCTCTATAGGTATGTTATTTTCTAGGATTGAATTTTTACTGGCGTGTGGCTTATTGAAATTATATTTTACCATTAAGCACTCAAGCTCGATAAGCATTATCTTATTTTGTTAAGTTCTTCTTTGGAGGTTTCGATGTGGTTAATTATGTTTGCTAGTTCAATAACTTTGAAGTATTTTGAGTGAAATAGAAGTTATTAACAAATTGTAACCATTTTCTTTAATTTTAGTTATGGTATGAGTTTAAGGAGCATGAACACCACATCAATGATCAATCTTCAAATAGTGTTTTGTTAAAAGGCAATTGTTTTAATCAATTGTTCTTTTATATTAATGTTGGTATCAGTTTTAGGTATTTGAATGACTAGGTTTTATTGAGCATAAAGGTCTTATTTGAGGAGTGTGAAAACCACATATCTTCAAATAGTGTTTTTTTAAGGTATTTGGTTTAATCAGTATGTCCTTTGGTGCTTATGTTAGCATAAGTTTTAGGCATTTGAATGACTCAGTTTTAGTGAGCATAACTGCATAAGGTCATCTTGGAGATTATACTTCATATGAGCCATATTTTGTAGAAAATATTACAAGAAGATTGATCTCCGAATTTAGTATGATATGCTTTTGATGGGACTAAAAAGAGCCATTGGATATAGCTGTGTATCCATTCTTTTTCTTAGTTCCAAAGCATTGGTAGATGGACTTGAAACTGAAAACTGACGTCTGATATCAGATGTGGGCCTATGGCAGTTTATTTGCATTGAACATAATGTTCCTTAATTGACACTTGGGCTAGAAAATGGAGTTATTGCAATATCAGGAACCTCATTAAAAAGCATTGGAAATGCAATTAGCCTCTAGAGTCTGTCTCATTGGTATTGTTGCCCAAATTGATTTATTGTTTCTGGGTCTGTGGTTTATATGAGTTTCATTTGCACATGTGGTTCTTATGTTAAGTGCATCAAAATTTGTGTTAAAAACAGATTAATCTGCTTAAGAACAAACTCTATTCAATCTAAGAAACAAATTGATAAGTTGAAGGAGTTTACTTGTCTATGGGTTTAACTTCTATAACATATAGATATGTCTGTTTGTTGAACCATTATTTGGTGCAATGCATGTTTGGTTACATGCAGGAGCTCTCAAGTGTTACTGCATAATCTCTTGCTATGGTACAGCTCTAATTTTCTAATGGTTGTAATAGATTATATTCAGTTGTCTGTGATGCTATTGATCCATTCATGTAAATGTCCTTAACATCTGCAAATTTAATTTGCATTTTGCAACAGTTGCTTTCTTCAATACTGTTTTATGTTGTTATTACCTACCTTAACTCCTTTTCCATTCTTAGGTCTTTCTTCAAATTGCTTCTCAAGTTGTTTGACTGCTGCTTCTGGTTAGAGTTTAGAGCTTTGCGTGCTGTAAAAGAACACAGGTTTATTGATCCAATGGAGCTGAAAGTTTCATTACCTAAACTTGGTGGTAGTTCTCCTGATTGCATTAGTGATACAGAGGAGAAAGAGGTCAGTGATGACGATGATCGCAACCATAAGCATCGCAAGCGGGATAGACACCCTCAATCATTAGAGAGAGGTTCTATGGATCCACTATTTACAAGACCATACAGAAAGCACAAGAAACCTTTTGAAAACTGGCATCATGTCAGAGAAATTGAATCTCAAGCAGGTGAAGTCTCGAAAACTTATAATGGTTTGCCTCCAGAAAATTACTTGACGTCTAAGTTTGATAGAAGACACCCTGGATTTGCATCAATTCCCCAAGAAAATTTGGATCTGAACCAGAGAATTAGGTCAAACCAAACATTTAGTGGAGATTCTGGTCCTGGTAAGGGAAGAGGAAGGGATAACTCTTCGTGGAATCAACATGATTCTAGGTTCAACTTGGTTGATATGGCTTCTCAAATGGTTCAGCCGGGTTCTGTTGCTCCAAGTCTCTTCGCAAGAAGGGGATTGTCAAATGTTTCAAGTAGTGCCTTTGGGCTTATGCCGGGAATACCTAATGGTAGCCTAGAAACACTCCATCCTCTTGGTTTACAAGGGGCTCTCAGACCACCTAAGAATCCTTCACTGAATAGAGGCATTCCTCTCCAACGTTGTAGAGACTTTGAGGAACGTGGATTTTGTCTAAGAGGAGATATGTGCCCGATGGAGCATGGGGTCAATCGTATCGTTGTTGAAGATGTTCAGGTATGAATTTTGTTAATGTCTGTCTTGATTTTGACATGTAACCGCTTACACAGCAACACTTCACAAAATCTCTAAAAAACTGGCAATTTAATTTCACCCAAGGACCAGCCTGGGAGGTTGCCATGTTCATCCGGTTTATCTTCTCTGGTTACCAGCAAAAAGAGTATAGGATGAAAATGCCTTAAAAATGTTTTTGATTGTTATGTTTCCTTTTTAACACCTTTTGATTGCTTTTGTTGGCAATATACCTGCATTAAATGCTGCAGTACCACCAGAGGCAGGGCTTTAACCTTCTGCTTTGCTGTTACGTTTTAGTCTAAATATTCTAATTCTGCAAATTATTGTCGTGTTACTTTCTAATATTTTTGCATAACACCTAGCAACTGTATTTGCTGTCAACCTTTTTTTCCTTCTACTTTTCCTGATATTCTATTTACTTTTCATCCATTTCTTAACCTACAAAAATAACATGCATACCACATAGATTGCCTTCTTCTACTCTTTCTGCTAAGTTAGAATCCATGCTGTTGGTCTTAAAGTATCTTCTGGAAGGGAAGCCTCCAAAATAGTACGGTGGGATTAGTTAACGCAAATCAAGAAACTTCATGCTTATAGATCAATTATCTGCTTTAAAAGTGCTACAATTGTAGAGATCTCTGCAAGTATACTTTTTCTTACATAATTGGTATTTGCTCAACATTCTATATTGACTGGTGAAGTGGTTTCTTTTCCAATTTATAGTGTCATCTAACTTCTCATCTCATACATAATGATATGTATACACAAATCTGAAATCCAAATTGCATTGGTAGGGAAGTCCTTCACTGGCTTTGATTCATTTTTATCACCTTGAAACAGCTACCATTCGCCATGTATTCTACTTAAGAGTGGTTTCTTTTCTGATTTGCAGAGTCTGTCACAGTTTAACCTTCATGTTGCGGTTCCAGCTGCAAAATTATTACCAACACCGGCGGGTTGTGGAGCACTACTTTCAGGTGTTCCTCCAACAACTTCGATGAACGGAAAGGGTCTACATAGCAAAAATTGCAAACCTGGAATGACCAAGGATGCCTTAGGTATGAATGGTGCTGGTTCTACCAGTGTAAGTGGTGCTGATTTGTATGATCCTGATCAACCCTTGTGGAATAACAATGGTCTGGAAGCATCGGCTGCACTCTCAGGACTACATTCACCCAAGATTGATGAAACAGAATCCTTTCTAAATGATGATATCTCTGATTGTCATCATGGCAGGTTACGTGATGCTGCAATGGGTAGAACTGGTAGCTCAAGATCTAGATTAGATACCAAAGATAAAATTGATCTCTCATCCTTGGACTGTCTTGAGAATGAAACCAAGGAAGAACAACAAGCATATCCTAGCACTCAAGGTACTTCCAGTTGGGTGAAGCGGATCAGCAGTGAGGGTGATGGCTCCAAAGTTATGGATTCACCATTGAAGTCACAGACTGATAGTTTGCGTAATAGCAGAAAACCAACTCAAAAGGCACAGCGTACACTGTTTGTCAATGGGATTCCCCAGAAAAGCAACAAAAGAGGAGCTCTTCTTTCTCATTTTAGTAAGTTCGGAGAGGTTATTGACATTTATATTCCATTAAATAGTGAACGGGCCTTTGTACAGTTTTCAAGGAGGGAGGAGGCGGAAGCTGCTCTGAAGGCACCTGATGCTGTAATGGGTAACCGATTTATTAAGCTGTGGTGGGCCAATCGAGATAACATTCCTGATGGTGGCATAAACAGTGGCAATGGTGCATCAGTAACTTCACGTTCTCTAACAGCTTCTGCTATTTCAACTCAGCCTGCTGCCAATAGAGGAAAAGATAATCTTCAACCTGTTCCTCTGAAGAGCAAGCCTCTTAGTATGAATGGTCCCATGGTTCCATCCCCACCGCAGAAAAAGTTGGAGACTTTGGAGCAGATGAAAGAGGAACTACGCAAGAAGAAGGAAATGCTGGAACAGAAGCGGAATGACTTCCGGCGCCAGTTGGACAAACTTGAGAAACAGGTACTGGGAACTTAGTTTACTTTTATATACTATATTCCTAAATATCCGGTCTTTGAGTAATTTTATGCCTCAAGAACCGTTATGCATAGAAATCAGGTCACACGTTGCATGTTCTCATAGTAGTTTTGAAATCGATTAGAATGCTGTAGTTAAGTGATGGGAAAACTTCACTATTGTGCGTTGCCAAACATGCATGCCTTTTATTTTCCAATTGTTTCACTGCATATACATGCTGACAGTCTGACACAAGCTGAGAAAGAATGATGAACCAGAACATTAGGTTTTTTAAAATATAAATGTGTAATAGCAACCCATATTAAGGTAGGCTTAACATTCGTCTATTTCAACCTTTTTGCAGTCTAGTGGGGTCAAAGACAATACTGAACAAGCTGCCAAGAGGCAAAAGGTGGGCATGGCGGCTGATCCTTCCAAAGCTTCAACTCCAAAATCCTCTGGACCTGGAACTTCTGCTGCAACACCATGCACTATGGGCATGACAGATAAGGACATGTCAACGGAGAATGTTCTGTCCCAAAGTCCTAAATCAAAGCAGCACTGTTGTCAGTCAGCACCAGTAGCACATCCATTCCCGGTGAATAAATACAAATTGGATAACAGGCCTACTGCTTTTAGAGTTATTTCACCATTGCCATCTGCTTTTGCACATGTGAGTTGCTCTCTCCCTTTCCTCGTTTAAGAAATGGTATTGGCTCCATCTTTTGCGATGATGGATTTTCCCATGATTCATCTTCTATTACATCTTGAAATTAGAAAGATGAAATAAGTACATTGCCCAAACAATGGGCCTTCTTAGCTATGTTGCTTGGACTCAAATGTAAGCACTCGAGTATGTGTCATTCAATTTTCGTATATCATATTTGGATGTGTTGGATATAGGTGTTACCGTGTTAGGCATGAATGCTTCAAGAAAAATGAAGAGTCATAACAACATAACTTCTTAGATGTCTAGTTATTTGTAATGATGAGGTATTCACTTAATGGCATAAAACTGGATTGCTTTGTATGTCCTTTGTTGTCAATGAAAGGCAGCTGAAATCTGTTTGTCAATTATTAGGTTGATGTTTTGAAGGAGCACTTCTCACAATATGGTGGCCTTTTCTCTGTGGAGCTGGAAGATGTGGAAAATGATGATGACGGTATGGTATCCGAGACATTGAGGAATTGCTCAGCTTGTATAACTTACAGCACACGCCTCTCGGCAGAAAGGGCATTTGTAAATGGTAAACGCTGGCAAGGCAACAATCTGCAGTTTTCATGGCTAATATCTAGCAATTCGAGCAATGATCCTAATAGCAAAGAAACCTCATCTTCCACACCAAAGGAGCCTTTAGAAGCTGATGATGTCCAGACAGAAGAGAACTTTGCATGCAGCATCTCCCAGGAAGTTGCTTTGGACAACAAGGAATCCGAGAATTCCGGTGTAAAAAGTTTTGTCGAGCATACGGGCTTGGCTGAAGTTTCAGAGCATAGTCCATCTCCAACATCTAGTGTGAAAGAGTCACCTGAAAGCAAGGAATGTTGAAATAGGGGTGGGGGTCTTTTGGATTTGTACAGTGGTAAAACATTAAATTTGTTTAAAGTTGTCGCCACACAAGGATTAACAGTTCTACCTGAGTGGCAAATTGTGTTGTCTTTTGAGATTAATTTTTAGGACAAAGGATTAAACTTTTAAAAAGGAAAATTCCATTGAGATTTTACTTGAATTATACTGAAAAATGCTAGGGAATTGATTCCCATCTCAGTTTTGTATTTGAGTTTGCAGTTTGTATTCATTTTAATTAGGAAATTAGAAATATAATCCTAAAAAATTGCAATGTAAAGATAGAGAAAAATATTGCAGATAATTCGAACCAATATAATTAAGTTTAGGGTTCAACGAATCATTCTTAAAAGGTAAAAAAATTACAAGATGAAATGAAATCTGTACATACAAAACTGTAAGCAACCAGCTGGTTATTGCATTTGAGAGCCAATCAACTTATGATTATTGAATCTCTTAGCTTTCAATAAGCCATTAATTACATACTTGCATGTCAAGCTATTAGGTGCAAACCCTAGTTTCATCATTCTATCCTGAAGCCCCATTAACTTGTCCATATCACCACTCTCTGTATATGTTCTCACAAGAATATTGTAGCTTTCGGTATCAAAAATCTGGAATTCCTTGGCAAAGTAGCTCAATATCGACTCCGCTTTACCGATATCCGATTGCTTGCAGTAGCATTGGATTAGCTCCCTGCATATTTGTGGATTGGGGAGGATATCAGATTTAAGCATTTCTTCCATCAAGGATTCTGCCTCACGAGCTTTACCTATTCTGCATGACGAGCATATAAGAGCTTTATACGCAACCAGGTCGACCTTTATTCTCTTACATAACATCTCAGCTTTCAGGAGCAATGCATCAGTCACACTATTGCATCTGCAGAGCGACTGGATTAATTCGTTATAGATATCCGGTTTAGGAAAATAACCATCCTGAGAGATTCTTTCCAGGAGAGACTTTGCAGCGAATGGCCGATCCTCATGGCATAAAGAAACCATCAAAAAGTCGTAAATATCGGAAGATACGGAAACCCTGAATCTCCTTAGCTCTACAACCAAATTCAAAGCTGAAACCAACCTTCCCTGTTTTGCATATCCTTCCACAAGAACTCGACAAGTAAAACTATCCGGGGAAATCCCGTTCCCTATCATCTCATGCATCAAATACTTCGACTCTTGCATCCTCCCCTCCTTGCAATAACCAGAAATAAGAGTATTATACGACACAATGTCCGGATCCAAACCTCGATGAACCATTCTATGGAATAACTGATGTGCCTCTCTCACCCTCCTTTCTTTACAAAGACCACTCATCAACGCGGTATACGAAACCAAATCCGGCACCACACCTCTCCTATACATGATCCGATACAAATAGAATGCATCGTTGAGTTTCCCTTTCCTACAATAGCTACTAATCAACGTATTATAGGTTACCAGATCAGGATCAAACCCTTCTTCTTCCATCCTCTCCAAGAATTCATCAACCTTATCAGCATTTCCATCTTTGCAAAAAACATTAGTCAATATATTAAAAGTGTGCGTGTTCGGATGAATCCCGACTCTCCCCATCTCTTCATACACTAGCCAACACTGATCAATAAAATTCAACCTCAACAATCCATTCAAAAGACAATTACAAGTAATGACAGAGGGCAAATGGCCAACTTCCAATACGTTCCTAAAGGTCTTAATCCCTTCTTTAACCATACCCTTCCTCACATAACCCTTAATAAGCATATCAAAAACAACCGGATCAAAGTTACAATCTTTGCTACAAAGCACCAAACTTTCAAAAACATCTTCACAATTCGAACAATCCTTAACAAAATCAATCAGTTCACACAACAATTCCATTGCCAAAGGGAAGTTTTTAGACCAAGTCAATATATGAACAATGTAACAATAGTTATGTGAAGAAGGCCTAATACCCAAATCATTTTTAACCCAGTTGAAGAAAGTAGAAGCTGAAAAAGAATCAGACTGGAATCTCAATAACACCCTTGTGATTTCATGAGAACCCAAATGAGGAATGAGGGGTTTTATGTCATTTTTGAGAAGGGTTAACTGAGAACTGTTTTGTTTGAGAGAGGATGAAATGAGGTCTACTATTTTGTTGGGGTTTTGGGTCTCGGGAAGAAGGTTGTAAAGTGGATTTATGAGCGGTTTGCTCTGAGAATTTTCAATGGTTTGAAGTGAAGAAGATGAGGCTGAAGAAAAGGGTAATTTTGATACGAAGTTTCCATGGAAATTGGCTGATTTTACTATGCCATGGTTTAAGGTATTGAGAGAAGCTCGAGTCATCAAGAAGACAAAGATAGAATTAACTTAATCTATAACGTTTCCTTAATCTCACTGCAGAAAATCATTAGAAAATCAAACTGAAGACTACCCATCATAATAATCTCACTAATTTCACCAAAAACCCTAAAAATTGCTGACAATTCAAGCCATCAAAGTTACCAGGAAACTCGAAAGCTTACCGAAAGCAGGCAAGAGCTCAATCAACTCGGAATCAATTACCAGTTTTGATACGAAGGGTATGGTGGTGAAAAGAGCGACCTCGGTTTGCTTTGCAGTTGCAGGGAAGCTCCGAGCCGCCTCCTGATGCAAAGAACCAAACTTTGCAATCTTTTTGGGCTAATTGATCCACGAATTTGGCAGATTTAGAGTTTCTATTGGCCCAAGAAAGATAGACTAATTGCAGGCCTGGTGACTGATTTCGTTTTCCTTTTCTTTCCGAGTAGGTCCGTATGAGTTGTCCAGAATTTAACTCGAAACTAGGGGTGTTTATGCTTCAGTTTTAACTGATATAATTGGTTAATCGGTCGGTTAATTTTAGATATAATCGGTTAATGATTAAGATTTTTTCAAACTTCAGTTATCAGTTAACTCAGTTCAAATTGGTCGGTTAACCGAAATAATCGAAATTATTATATATTAAATATTATATAAGTATATATTTGCTTATTGATCTTTTAAAAATTATAAAATAATTATTAAATCTTTGATATATTATAAAATGGTCAATAAACTTTATCAAATTAGAACAAAATGATTATTACATTTATTGAATTATGCTCATTGTTTTTTTAAGTTACCAATGATTTATAAGTGCAATGAGCCAATCATCATTTTGGAATAGTTCAAAGAGTTTAATAATTTTTTTAACTTTTAAAAGTTCAGCGACTAAAAATTTATTTTAGCATAGTTTAGTGACCATTTGTGTAATTTACCTAAAATTTTATAATAAATTTCGGTTAATTCGAAAACCCACCGAATTAACCAAACATTTTTCGGTTCGGTTAAAAAATTTTGAAAATAATAATAATTCAATTAACGGTTAAAAGAAAAAAAAAATTAGTAATGAACTTATGATAGTTCAGTTCGATCGATTAACCAAACTGACCGATTGAACACCCCTATTGGAGACTGATGTTGATCCAACGTTGTTTACTTTAATAATGTCAAATGTATGAAATAATATTCCTTGGTTTATATATATAGGGGGTAAATATACTTAAAGTTTTTTGTGATTTTCGAACCTTTGAAATTTAATTCTCCTGCTTTTATTTTTCGGAACTCAGTTTTTATTTTATTTTTTATTTTTTAAAATTCAAATACGATTATTAATTTCGTTAAAATTCTTCCAATAAATTCACAGATATTTGTATCAAATACGTTATACAAACTCTTAGTATATTATAATGTTATTTCCCTTAATTAGAGGGATTCAAGTGTTTGGGTGCTATTGCTATAGATAATTTAAGCTTTATATTCTAAAAGAAACATTTGCCAAAAATCATGTCTTAAAATCGGAAAATTTTATTTCTGAGTATGAGAAGAGTACGCGTTCCGTCCAAGTTTTTTTTTGTCGAATATAAATTTTAGCCCCCGCTGATTTTGAATATGTGTTAAATATTATTTCGTCAACTTTTAAATTAAATATTTATTAAATTTATATTAATTTTAAATTAAATGATATTTTTAATTATCTAATCTTGATTTCATTCCCGATTGATTTAATGTGTTGTTGGATTGCTCGAAACTATATAATATTAATATAAATCAACTGAATTTTTTGAACATAAACATAATCGACATCCATTCCAACACAAAAAAAAAATACATGAATAAACATAGACATACAAGGAAAAAGAAAAACATAAAAAAATAGACCAAAACAAGAGAAAAACAAACAAAAAAACAATAACAGAACAGCCACACAAAAGGGGCGATGAAGGTGATGCAGCAAAAAAATCGCCGGAGTCAACGCATTTGGATCTAGAATCATCGATGACTAGGAGGCAGGCGAAACACGGGGCGGAGTCAAGACAACAGTCGGAGGAGACGACGAATCAAAGAATCGCCGCCAAAAGATCTTGGTAAAAACATAAGCCACGCGATGAACCCACTTTTCATCAGTATTTTTGAATTCCCCTCAACAAACGAAGACTCAAACAGAGCTAGGGATGGCAGACATGTACAGTTTCGCGGATTCCGTACCGCACCCGCCCCAGTTGGGGTGGGGATGGGTATGAGTTTGGTGGGTAGTGGGCGGGTGTGGATGTAAAAAGTCATACCCGCCGCGGGTAGTGGGTAGGTGGTGGATTTAAGACCTTACCCGCCCCGCACCCGTCTTCCCCGTATGCTACCCGCCATATTATGTGGCTTTTAAAGATATCTGATTCAATATAAAATTTGTTTTCTTTATTCAAATTTCAAGTTCATTGCTTTAGTTCTCTGCATTGTCTTACCCTTGTCTTACCCTCAGATTTCTCACGTAATAACTAACTTACACCGGTGTAAATTAGTCATAGTTAGTTAGCTATAGTTCAGTAGAACTTACACCGGTATAAGTTAGTTATACCACATCACAAGTTAACAGTGTTAGGGTCGGGGGTGTTTTAAATGACGGAAGAAAACTTCAGGGGCACATTAAACGTATCCAAAGTTCAGGCACCATATTGAACTTTCCGTCAAAGTACAAGGGCATTGGTGCCATTATCCCTTCATGTTTTATGTGATATGGTTGCTGCCAGGCGGGCGGGTAGGCGGGTACAGGCGGGCGGGTACAGGCGGGGGGTATAGGCGGGTACATGCGGGTACAAGATGGGTAATGGGTATCCAATTGGGTGGTGGGTGTGGGGATGGATTTAAGAATATACCCACGTGGGCGGGTGTGGATTTGAAAATTATACCCGCCGTGGGTGGTGGGTAGGTGGTAGATATGAAAATTTTAGGTGGGTATGGGGTTGGGGGAGGGGGTATCCGCACTCGCCCCGCCCATTTATCATCCCTAAACAGAGCCCGAGCACCAAAAAAGACAACTCCATAACAAAATAACTAAAATTGGTCGAAAAAACAGACGCCGACAAAAAAAAGACAAAATAACAAAAGTAAATAATAATAAAAAGAGGAGGAAGAGGTGGCCGCCACTCAAGGCTTAGAGCGGGGCCATACAAAGGAGGCTTGATTTAGAGTTGAGAAAGTTAGAGAGAATAAAGAGGAAAGTTAGAGAGTAACAATTTGTTTGGGTTCTTTAGTTTAACTGACAATTGGTTTGCCTTTAATGTGTATTGTCAAAAAAAAAAAACTAATAACATATTAGTTCAAGTGATAAATAATTTAGTATCGTCTTAGTCTTAGTAGATGTTAAACTTAAAATTTTGTGTATATAAAAAATTTCTGTTAAAAAATCGTTCATCAAAATTAGATGCGCAACAACAACCAAAATTAAGAAAGTAGAATTAGATTAGATTGTGTGGAAGCTTGTAATAATGCAAACATGATGTGTGAGAGAATCAAAATGATTGCATCCCCAATCAGTTAATTATAATTAATACCAATATACAACTAACAACCTCTTTACTTTATAAATTATAATATAAGCTGCACGCACACATATACATACATATATAAACAATATTATACTCTAACTTTTATCAACCACTCGGTGGCTTCTCACGGTTTAGGTTTGGCCATGGTGGGTTGAAGTTACGTATAAACTATGGAAGGTTGGTGGCTTCGACCTTAATAGAGTACCCAATATGAAATCATGAGACGGCAAAATTATGGATAGAAATTCTCTATCGTTTTTTGGTGTCTTTATTTATGCCCCACACTTAAAATTGAGTTTAGAGTTTAGAGTTTTAGATTAGGAATAATGGTTAGGGTTTAGAGAATTTAGGGTATGGTGTATTTTTTAGGATATAGGGTGTAGCCGTGTAAGGTTTAAGATTTAAAATTTAAGGTTAGGGCTTAGAATTTAATTTTATTGTGTTTTTTGTATTGGAGCATAAGTAGTGACACCGAAAAAGAGCAAAAGATTTTTATCCCAAAATTATATACGAAGATACATTAATACGTGTCTCGTTAAAAAACTGTCTTACAATGTAGACGAAAAAAGAGTGTAACACATCAATAACTCAAAAGAAGCATGACGACACATCAATAACCGATCGAGACCAAGGCAAATTTCTGAAGAAAGAATAAGTCTTTTTTCCCTCTTAATTCAGTTTGTTTCAATCCCAGCAAAATTTTACTTAAAAGAAATTAACGTCTCACTCTACTAAACCAATTAATAATGGATTATAAGATTATTATCAATAACAACAAAAAAATATGGCATAACTTGATCATGGAAATTTTCAGAGAAGGCATGCAAATCGAATTTGAATAAATATTTTTAAATAAATGTTTTATTTGTATTGTTTAAAAGCAGAAATCTGCTACAATATACACAATGTAACCTATACAACAATCATCCTATAACAAAATGCCCCAACTAGCACAAAGCTGCCTATTAACATGATCACTACTATCAAAATTAAAATTAAAGGCCTTTAAACACACTACCTCGCGAATTATGCACAGTAAATCTTCGTCACATCTATATTTACTTCTAAAAATTTTATGGTTCCGCTCTTCCCAAATGAAGTATATGCAAAAACAACAAACAATCTTTAAAATATAAGCCAACAAAGATCTACCCTTCAGCTTTGAATATGCCCAAACTAGCTTCTGGTCCTACAAGCCAACACTTTTGTACAGATTGCATAGTCTGAAAACATCCTGCAATAATTTTTTAGACAAGACACAGTCAAAGAACAAATGATCATGTATTTCCTCCGCATCCTTACACAAAATGCATTGTCTCTCAACTTAGAGACCCCAACGCAAAAGCCTATCTTTAGTTAGAAGCCTTCCAAAGATAGTCATCCATCCAATAACAGCATGCTTAGGCACATGCGAAAAGAACCAGAAGAATTTATGTCAATGAACCTTAAGGACACTCTCCCTAATGCCATTATAGAGTAATCCAACTTTGAAACTACTGACATCATGCACTGGCGTACATAAGGGCCTCGCTTCCTCTTTAAGTTTGAACAATTTTCTCAAACTTCAGTTCATATTACAAAATAGTTTTTGTTCATAATTCTAACACATACATCGTACAAATAAATTGTTCAAACTTGCTCGAGTCATCTAAAAATAACAATATCTATTTTTACCTACTTATGAGTTCAATTAAAAGGATATGAATCTCAAACAAAGACCCTAAAACATATATAAAGAATACTGATATATATATATATAGCAAGCTCTATAACTAGAAAACCCTAAAGCTAATCCAAATGGGGACTTCTCAGTTCCCACAATATTTTGTTTTGCTTATTTAATTACAACATACTGCTTCAGCCATATCAAAGGCTTCCACCATCTGATCCTCCATTGTCTCCATAATGTTCATTGTTCCACTGATAATTCGGACAGTAAGCATTACCATGACCAAAACAACTTCTTCCCACCGTCGTCGTTGGCGGCATCTCATCGCAGGCGGCCGCAGCGTACCGGATTATATCGCCGCGAATGGAGGCCAATTCCCTTTGGAGTCTCATCACCTGTCGCTGGAGAACCGAGATGGCTCCGACGCAACCGTAGACGGGATCTTTCAGCCTCGCCTCGGCTTCGTATGCGAGCGAGTTCACCGCATCTTGCCGTTGATGGGGTGCCACTTCATTAATCAGTTTGCTAACGTTGCTTGCACCGAATACTTTGTGAACATTGAAGAATTTCTGGGGCTCTTCGGGTGGGAAATAGGGCGCAAAAGTGCAATCCGGCATGCATTTTCTCCTCAAGAACTTGCAGGCTGCACATGGGAAATTTGCAGAGCTGGAAGAAGCCATTCCCTAATCATTTTGCATGAATCAAAAGCATTAGAATTTGTCTGTTTTCAATCATAATTTCATCTTTTCTTTTATCAGATTCTGTCCATTGTGAGCTTATCTTTCGTTTATTTAAAAACAACAGGTTAAGGACAAGAAATTGCTTAAAAAAACACTTTCTGGATCTCTGCAATTTTTCTTTTCAAACAACTTTTTCTTTTTCTCACCTGCCAAGCAGCTTTTCTTGAATTTAAATACCACACTGTCAGAAACATGTTCATGATCTTAAACTATAGCCCCCCATATGAAAAAACAAAAGTCAAAAACAAAAAAACAAAACATGCACAGATTCTATGATTCTTCCTTGAATTTTATCAAACATGTTGCATAGAATGAAACCAACCCTATCACCCCAAAGATCTAAATTTCCAACATGGCAGATCTTTCTTTCTTTTCATGTGAAATATACATATATACAAACACTTAGCTTGATCAGACCTTATAATAAGCATGATACAAGTATATATATGATCTTCAAATGAACCAAAAAGGAAAGTGTGAAAACCCAGAAGAAGAAGAATCAGAATAGATGTACAAAATCATTGGTTAAATAGGGTGTTTGTAGTTGAAGTTACCTACTATATGAACAGTTCAAGATATTCAGTGTCTTTTGATTTGGTTGTCACTTTGTCCCAGTGAAGAAGATGACGATGAATCCATAGAAACCCTAGTTTCAGGAAAGGGAGAAAGAGAGGCCTGCAAATAAACAAAGTGAGGAAAAAGTAGCATAGACAAAGAGCATTTTTGAGTGACAAATAATGTAAAAAGAAAGCAAAAGAGGAAGGGGGTAATAATGGGGACAAGGCTACAATATAATAGTAAAACAAGCACAATGTTCATTATATATACTTGTACATTGATGTCAACTGATCATCCAATTATAGACATTTGATTAACTTAATCATCAATATGAGGTTGGTTAAACAAATTCTTTTCGATTATTCGTGAAGCTATCTGGTAAAAGTATATTGTTGTTAGAAAATTGTACAAGTTTTTTTGCATAGTGATGGTTTTGATTCTCATGTCTTTTACACCCTAGTTGTAGTATAATTATTTTGTAATTTCTTTCACTTTGAATTCAATCCAATAATTTTTTTTCAAAAAAAACTTGTTATAATAACCAATGAATTGTAATTAAGATTTGAATCTCATCAACAATCTTATTTAACTACTAAAAGAAATATAGTAATATATATGGTGCCATATCAAGCGTATATAACATATTTATATGTATATAAATATTTAATTGTTGATTGGCATATATTATATAGTAAAAAATCTTCTAAAATGATACGTTTCTAATATATATAAAGGATCCGTTTAGACAATGTAAAACTCTTTAAGTTTTACACGTTTTTTGGACCGTTGGATGAGTGAAACGAATGATTGAGATTAACAGTAAATATGTGAAGATTATCACTTGAGAAAAAAAAAGAGTAAGGAGTTAATCTGAGTCATCCATTCCACCGTCATCCAATAGTAAAAAAAGTAAAGAATATCACATGAGAATCGAAAACAAAAAACAACTAGGTTATTCTTGGCAGGTGAGAAGTCCATGTTTATCAACAAATAAATTAATAGATTTGAAATAAAAGGAGTGTCATGTTTTTTAATGTATAACCACCAAACATTTAATTTATCAGTAGTCTGAACCTAACAAGTGATCTCAATAGAAAAACAGATAATGTTCATTTTATAAAATTCGAGTTCAAATTGTTTTATTTACAAGGTATATGTGATTTGTCAAATGATTAAGAATATATATGAATAGATATTATCTTGTAATCACCTTAAAATTATTTTAAATAAATTATCGATAATCTAATTTAAATGAAATTTAATGTCTTATTTTATTACACTTACTGGTAATTAATTATAGTTTCTCTCAGAAGAAAATGCATGCATCATATAATCCATATATATTCATTTCTTAATTGTTCGTTTGAATATCGTACAATTTGTATATAACAACATTATTGAACAGTCAACCTTTTCGTCCTACATTAATATGCAAAAATTGAAAACGTAGTGGATATGGATTATTAGCAAATCTTAATTATGGACATGATCAAATAATTGGTGTATATATAATATAATATTATATTATGCCTTTTTCTTTATATTTTATGTTAAATTATATATTGTTTTAATGGAAAAGTATAAGTAGCATTGATTAAAACAAATAAAAGTTTTTTTAAAAAAATATTTCTAAATCCAAATCTATAGTTTTTACTTTTCATTTTAGTACAACATCAATAATACCAATTAAATTAGTTTTTATCTTATGTTTTAGTTTTTATCTGTTTTTGTGATACGTTTTTTATGCCTAGTGACACGCTTTTGCCTATGTTTGTGGTAGATTTGTATTCTTAGATAATTTTCTCATATCCTCGGCTCTGATTTACAATTATCGGTAGTTTTTTAGTAGTTTAATTTTCTTTTGTGGTTCATTTGTCGATGTAGTCAAAATTTTTTTGCGAAGCAACCTACAAGATTGTTGGTTTCTCTCCCACTCCTACTTGAACCTTTAAGTATATAGGGGATATAGACAAGGAGTTCTGTTTCATGCTTTCTTTTTTCAGTGTTTCATCTTAAGTCGTTGCAGTTTACTGGACGTGTGTTTTACTGATCTGATGGTTCGTTTTCTACTTATTTTATTGGTTTAAAAAAGTACATTGTTTTTTATGGGAGGTAGAGAATATATGAGGAGAGGCGTCATAATTTAGAGTCTAGAATTCACTTCAATTATCAAGTCAAGAAAGATTCGAAACCATAATATAAGTGTCTTATTTAACTTTCTTTTATACATAAATTTACGTTACTGGTTGTTCAACATGTGTAAAAACATATGTTTGTCGTGTATTTTTAATTGTGACGGTCCAAATAATATCGGGTATTTTCTTTTATTTTTTTAAAATGAAAAGATGGAGATAGTGTAACCAATGATTGAAGAAGAATATATAAAACTGATGATAATCTAAATTAGATTATGGCTATGATGATTATGATTATGATACATTGGATATCTCTATTCTCTACTTTACCCTTCTTTTTTTATTCCTTGTAATGCATGTGCCTTACCAATATTCTCCTTTTTGCAATGTACATTGTATAATATAGACCTACCCCATGGATTCAATTTATTAATATTTAATTTAATTATAAAAATATTTCATTATTTAAAAAAAAAAGTTAATTACTCCATTCATACATGAACTATACCGAATTCTCGCTTTCATACATAACGCTTTAAAATTCTCAAAGAGCAACGACAGAAACTTGAACGGTCAGGGAAGTCTCGAGCGATCGATGGAGGCCACAGCTGAAGACGTTACGAGCTTGGGTGAAGTCGGACAGAAGCGAGGAAGGTATAAGGACGATTGTCGAAGGTTGTAACTGCCGGCTAGTGGGTGACCGGAGCTGGCGGTTGAAAAATGGGGTTAGGGTTTTTAGCGTTTAGCATTTTAGATTTTAAGACTTAGGGTTTATGGTTAAATATTTAGGGTTGATGATTTAATTTTTTAAGTTTAGGGTTTAGGTTTAGGGTTTAGGATTTTTAAACTTTTTAAAGTTGAAATTGAAAATTAATAAACTTTTAAGGTTGAAATTAAAAAATAACAAACCTTGAAGGACTAATTTAGCTATTATGCCTTTAAATAAATGGTGATTTGTTTTTGAAAAAATACCAGTCAGCTTTCGTACATGCCACTTCAACCTCCGTGACAAAAGTGGGCAAACATGTTAACAACAAAAAACGCCATGTATAAAATCAAAAAATTTAAAACGTTATGCATGAAAGTGAGAATTCGGTATAGTTCATGTATAAATGAAGTAATTAAATTTTTAAATAATAAACCAAGTCGATAAGTCTCGAATCCGGTTCGAGTCTAAACACAAAATTTTATTTGAATTTCAAGTGTAATATGATTGATTCACAAGCGGTTCCAGACGTCCAGTCTCATAATTCAGGTATATTTCGTTTTATTTTTTAATATCTATATTTATATAAATAAATAAATAAATTCATTAAGTTAGTGTCATGAGTCAACTTTAGGGGTGAAGCTACAAGGAGACTAGTAGGAGCCAATCCCGTGCAAGTTGCAACCTATTTTTTTTTAATTTGACCATATAGAATTTTAAGTTATAGGCCATGTTTGACAATTAGCGGATTGCATTAGCCGATAGCTGATTACATTAGTTGATTTGATTAGCAGATTGTATTAGCTGATTGTATAAAAATGTTTGGTAAAATTAACATATAGCTGATACCTATTAGATTATGGTCCTGTTTGGCAATTAGCGGATAGCTGATTGCATTAGCTGATTTGACTAACGGATTGTATTAGCTAATTGTATAAAAGTGTTTGGTAAAATTAACTGATAGTTGATAGCTGTTTGATTATTTAAACAAGCAAAATGACATATAAGGACATGATTATATTCAATACTTGTTTGAATAATTTATCAGTTATGAATATTTTGTATCTAATAAATATTAATTAGATTTGTAAAAATTATTTTTAATATAAATTTTCTAAACAATTTTTGAAAGATTTATATATTAATTTATTATTTATATAATTATTAAAAGAAATTTATATGCACATATAAATATGTGATAATAAAAAAATAAAATTAAATTACAAATGTCACCATATAAATGAGTAGTAACAACAAATAAGTTCAATATTTAATATGTTATTATATATATTAAAAAAATATTATTATTTAATTTAGATTATTTGGAGATTTTTGGTAATTGTTAAGGGTAAAAGAGTCATTACAACTCTAATATCAAACCTCTAATCCCAAAAGGCTCATATTAGGAGCTTTTTCAAAATTAGCTTTTTCACCCCCTATCTGCTCTTTCAATCCGCTATTTACCAAACATCAATATTAGCGGATTAAACTAGTCAAACCTCTAATTTTTGCCCAAACCGTTGTTTACCAAACATGGCCTATTTAAACAAGTAAAATGACATATAAAGACATGTTTATATTCAATACTTGTTTGAATAGTTTATTAGTTATTAATATTTTATATCTAATTATTATTAATTAGATCTATAAAATTATTTTTAATATAACTTTTCTAAACATATTCAAATGATCTATATATTAATTTATTATTTATATAATTATTTTAATATAATTTAATTAATTAATTAATTTAAATACACATATAAATATGTAATAATAATAAAAAATAAATAGTATTAGCTTATAAATTGGGTGAGAAAATATTTAATTTAGGTTATTTTGAGATTTTTGGTAACTGATAAGGGTAAAAGAGCTTACAATTCTAATATCAAACTTCTAATCTCAACAAGCTTCTATTATGAGCTTTTTTTAAAATTAACGGTTTCACCCAAATCCGCTCTTTCAATCCGCTATTTACCAAACAACAATATTAGTGAATTTGACTAGTCAAACCTCTAATTATGCTTCAAACTTCTAATTTTTGCTCAAACATCTCTTTACCAAACAGGGCCATAATTTATTTTACTTATTCTAATATCATAAAATAATTGTCAACTTGGCAGTAAAATATATAAGTGAAAGTAAACTTATTTTGCTTGAAGCTGACAAATTAATCCTACTAACAATATTTTTTCGATCTCGTTAACTTTTAATTCATAACTTCACTTTTAGTTAACGTGACACCAAAAGAAAAATACTAAAATATATTTATTTGTTAATAGTATTTAATATCATCAGAAGAATGTTTTTATTTTTTATATTTTTATAATATTCAAATAAAACAATTAAAAATTATTATTTGAAAATAGAAACTCAGAACTAATATATTCATATAAATTTTTTTTATTACTTGACTTATAATCATAGTTAAAACTTAAAATATTATTTTACAAATATATATTTTTAAATTGTCTGATCCATATTGATATTACTTAAGTGACACATACTTAAAATAATATCATCGAAAATAATCAATTTTAAATATAAATTAAATTATTTTAAAATATAACTATTTTTTTATAAAATTTTGAACAAAAAAATATTTTTATACTCAAATGTGGTGGAATTTTAGTATTAAAATATTGATGTGAAAATAATTAGCATTTATGATTTAGGTATTTTTAGCCATACGAATGGTGGGCTTGAACCGGCTCTAGAAATCTAAGATCATTGGGCCGAGATTCAACACGATAATCGAGAACAATTATTACAACAATTTTCATGGTTCTTGTCTGTAATTAGTCAAAAGATAAGAACTGCAGGGAAGACAACTGCATCCAACTCAACTCGATTGTGTGTCGGAATGAGAAGATAGAAACTACAACAAGTAACTATCTGATGAGAATTATCCACTTTTTAGATTTTAAATTGGTTGAATTTGAATTTCCGATGCTATTCTTATAGGAATTTCCAAATTTGTTATAATTTCTTCCTTTTTTTTCTATTCAAGATCAATTGTTTAGAAGAAAGTTTACTGGGTGTTTTTTTTCTTCTTCTGATTTTATGGGAATTTGAATTGGACATGTAATTACAGAAGAATTATCCTTTAGTTTTGTTAGATTAGTGAATCACGGTTGGTTACTTTGAAATTCCTTTTGAATTTCCAGCAAAATATGTTCAATTATTTTCTTTTTTGATATAATTGTTCGTTTGTTAAGACATGTTATTGCACGTTTTTATGAGATAATTAGATTGGTTCTGCATTTGGACAGTGTGAGAAGGAATGCACCATTGTCGAATTTACTTTCATAGTGAGTTATAATGTCGGGATTAGAAGAGTTGAGGAAGAAGCTAGCGCCTTTATTCGATGCCGAGAAGGGCTTCTCGGCTGGATCTACACTTGATCCTTATGATTCGTACATGGTAAACTTCGCCGTCGATGAGTTGTATGAGATTATGAAGCTAGTTTTTATCCTTGTGATCCTTACATTAATGGTTTTTTGTTTTTTGGGGGGAATTGTTTGAAGTTGTCCGATGGTGGAACCGTCAACTTATTGAGTAGATCATATGGAGTGTATAACATTAATGAGCTTGGATTGCAAAAATGCACATCTTCACCCGTGGACGATACGGATCAAGGTGAAAAGACGTATCAGTGTGCGTCTCATGAGATGCGGATATTCGGGGCAATAGGTAGTGGTGCAAGCAGTGTTGTTCAAAGAGCTATGCATATTCCCTCTCATAGAATTCTTGCATTGAAGAAAATTAATATATTCGAGAAGGTAATTTTGCCGCAAAGATGTACTTGTTTGTCGCTTGAAAGCCAGCTAGATTTATTATGATAGTGAAGAGCATCATTTGGTTTGTAGATTTGGCTTACATCCACATTAATTTTTTTGCATAGACAACAGCTTTTGACGGAAATACGAACGCTTTGTGAGGCACCTTGTTCTGAGGGCCTTGTGGAATTCCATGGAGCTTTCTATTCCCCAGACTCGGGGCAAATAAGCATAGCTTTAGAGTACATGGATGGAGGGTCACTGGCAGATATCTTAAGATTGAGGAGAAGTATACCGGAACCAGTCCTTTCATCTATGTTTCAGAAGCTCCTGCAGGTAAATAATGTCTCGCATCGTTCCTGTTTCGGTTTTCCAAATGAAAAAGGTTGTGACTGGCCTATATATGCTGCATGTTTTTAAGTCGAAACCACATCTCCTATCGTATAGGGACTGAACTACTTGCATGGAGTTAGGCATTTGGTTCACAGAGACATCAAGCCTGCAAATTTGCTTGTAAATCTTAAGGGGGAGCCCAAAATAACAGATTTCGGGATAAGTGCCGGCCTAGATAATTCAATGGCAATGGTTAGTCATTAGATATTAATCAATTTTTGCTTGCTTTTTTCTTTGCTGTCATTACCTTTGGTTATAACTTATGACTGCTTCGGACTTGTTATTAGTGTGCTACATTTGTGGGAACTGTTACATACATGTCACCCGAGCGAATTCGAAATGAGAGCTATTCTTATCCTGCTGATATATGGAGCCTTGGTCTTGCTCTCTTTGAGTGTGGCACTGGAGAATTTCCATATACAGCCAATGAAGGACCTGTTAATCTCATGTTGCAGGTAATATACCAATTCCTTTAATACAGATCTTTCAACATTGAATGTTGCCCGAAACTTTTCATGTTTTTTTATTTCATTTATTCTGACATTAAAGTTTCTGAATTTCAATGTAAGATCTTGGACGATCCATCCCCGTCACCACCGAAAGACAAATTTTCACTGGAGTTCTGTTCATTTATTGATGCTTGCCTGCAGAAGGATGCAGATGCCAGACCAACAGCTGAGCAGGTAACTTGTACTCGGTGAATATACGACCTATGTTACCTGGACTCATTTGTGAGTTTCAGACATGGGTATGTTTCTGACTTGGGTTTGTTTTGTTCCTAAGATTTCTCTGTATTTGGAGAGTCTGGATGTGTTTGATATGGGTGTCGGACATGGATACTTCAAAAAAAAAAAGTTGGGACAACATAGTGTACTGCAGTTCAAACTTAGCATATGCTAAACTGATATTGTCTGATTGTAGCTTCTTTCCCACCCGTTTATCAAAAAGCATGAGCATGCTAGAGTCGATTTAGCTGCATTTGTTCGGAGCGTATTTGATCCAACGCAAAGACTGAAAGATTTGGCTGATGTGAGTATATCGACACTTATTTTACATTACATTTGGACATTTATGTTTTGAGTGCATTGTTCTTTTCATTTTTCCATTGTCACATAGGATGTAGGCATGAAATTCGAGATACTCTTTTAAACTTCAAATATAGTCCAATTTATTTAATCCCTGCTGCTGATTGTGCAAAGTTAGAGAATATCAATCATTATTTATGGTGGTTAGCAGGTTGATATCTGTTTAAAGAATTTTCTGTTGCTAATACGAAAGGCCTGCCACCGAGAATAGAAAATCAGGTGTATATGGTCTCGCCTGATTTATCTATTAGTTTTTCCATCCGAGTACTTTCACTAACAAATATTGAATTTTTTTTGCTTAACTTTGGAGGTACTATGATTAGGCATTTAAGTCGGATTTTTTTCGATTTAACATAGTAAAGTTACAGGAACTTGGAATTCACATAATATTTATCTTTTTATTTATTTATGCTTAATACTAACAGCAATATTTACATGATCAGATGTTGACATTACACTATTACTTACTATTCGACGGACCAGACGAAAACTGGCAGCATGCAAGGACCCTGTACAATGAAGATTCAACTTTTAGGTAACAAACTATCAAGTGTCTTCCTATCATTGTTTTCACAGTACATTGTGATTTAAGATAATTAACATTTATTCTCCGTACCGATGTATTACCATGGTGATACATACGCCATTAGTGTAAGCATGAACACTAACATTTATGCAGAAGCTAATTGAGAAGTTTAGGATGCCATTTAAAAGCTTTACAGTTGAATGTCCATGTAGCAAAAGTATTTTAGTTACGAAATATTTTTTTAACTTGGTGAAAATTTACTTTTTTATTTTCAGTTTCTCGGGTAAGCAGTTTGTTGGTCCAAATGATATCCATGCGATGTTGTCCAGTATCCGGGGCACATTAGCTGGTGACTGGCCCCCTGAAAAGCTTGTGCACGTTGTAGAAAAACTTCAATGCCGTGCTCATGGTCAAGATGGTGTAGCGATCCGTGTCTCGGGATCCTTCATCACCGGAAACCAGTTTCTAATTTGTGGGGATGGCTTACAAGTAGAGGGAATGCCTAACTTTAAAGATCTTTCTATCGATATTCCTAGTAAGCGAATGGGTACGTTTCAGGAACAATTTATAATGGAACCAGGAAAGCTCATCGGTTGCTACGTTATAGCTAAGCAAGAGCTTTACATTACTCAATAGGCAAACCACAAGCACACTCTCCTCTCAGGTTAGTAGTTCTCGACTTGTTCACAAAGTCTATGCTAACATCCGATTTCTTCTTGCCATCGGATTAGTTTTGCATGCAGTGCGTGTCGATATTATGCAGATTGGAGTAAACCGCACTTTCTGCTTTTGTAACATATAAAGATAACACTATTGCCATGGTAATTGATGTATTTTTCTTAACTTATCAATACACAGATGTGTAGAGTGTAGACTGACTGATATTGAGTCCTTTTATCTATATTTATCATTGAAACAGCAGTCGAGCGAAGACGGATATATACGATGTTACGTTTTTTGTCATATATATTTATGATACTATGCATGCACAAACTCAATTTATCCAAGATTTGTTATATATGCGAAGAATCATATCGTATATTTGTCGAGTTCGTTTGGTGCAGTGCTTCATCTGAAGAATATGAAGTACCAGCCCCAGGTTACTTTATTTGATCCATTGGTTCTTCATTCTCGTTCATCAATAGTTTACTACTTTCGGAAGTTGGCGTTGCCGTTACTATTCGTCGGACGGAAGATGATCTTGTGCTTGAGCAACATCTGTGTCCGATGTTCCATAACCGAACCTAAAAAATTATTCGAACGATTCAATCGATCAAACTGACAGCAAAGGAAAATCCATGCACTCCTGCTTGGGATTGAGAAGCATAAAAATTGCAAAACCACAGCTTATTCTTCAACGCATATGTTAATCAAACTCGAATGCAAACTTATATAAAATGGGCATGTTTTAATTAACCCTTTTTTCTAATCCTTTCTTATATTTACATTTTTGGAGAATTATATCCATACCCATATCTAAATATGGGGCGACAAGCTTAAAATAATTTAGAATACGGCGTAAAAAATAATTTAAAATATATTAATAAAAATAAGCTTAAGGTGTGAGAAGTTTTTGAATTTTTTAAATAAATTAATTAAACTTTTAATTTTTTTTCACTCAATTAAGCCTTTGAATCAATAAATTTAATCTATCAAGGCTTTGAACTAAAAAATTGAATCAATTGAGCCCTTTAATTAATTTTGACCATTAAATCTTAACAGTTTTTTATATGTTTGTACAATTCGTCGTATCACACTGTGTCCACTTAACATTTTCAGAAAATTTTATTTTATTTAAAAATTATTTACAAGTTATAGAAATTTTATAAATTTTATATAATATATATATATTTTAAAAAATCTGTAGATGCAACATAATAAAACTGTAGTGCATCATGTAGGGGTGATAACGAGTCGAGCTGAGCCCGGCCAGACTCGGCTCAAAAACAGTGTAATTGGGCTCGGCTCGGACTCGAGGCTCGCCGAGCTCGGAATTTTAGGCTCGACTCGGGCTCGAAATGAAAAATTTTGCTATAGTTTTTTTTTAATAAAAGATTCGTTAAAAACCTCTTTCATAACCAACACTAAAATAAAATTCAATAATCGAAAAGGGGAAAAATGTCAAAAATTTGATTAATCCAAATAATTAATAAATATTCTTATAATACAAACACACAAGTAAAGAGAATACAAAATAAAACAACAATCAACTAAAGAAAAAAATACAAACACATAATTTATTTTAGAGCATATGTAGATTCCGAGCCTGTTCAAGAGCTTTTCGAGCCGAGCCTAGGTAGGTTCGGCTCAGCTTGTTAAGGTTTCGAGCCGAGCTCGAGTCGAGCTTACTCGAGCCGAGTTTTGACCGAGCCGAGCCCGAGTAGCTCGCGAGCCGGTCAAGCTCATTATCACCCCTAGTATCAGGCGCCAAAAATGTCTAAAGAAAAATTGTTAAGGTTTAATGATCAAAATTTGCCAAGATTTTATTTATTCAATTTCTTGGTTCAAGAGCTTACTTGAATACAAAAAAAAAGTTATGAACTTAATTAATTTTTTTCAAAAGTTTAAGGTCTTCTTACGCTTATCATAAAAATATTATAAAAATGCAACAATCAATATTGTTGTAATATATAAAAATGACATGTCATCATACCTTAATAAGATTTAAGTTCAGGGTTTGGATTGCAAAAAAAAGTTATTAAGCTCCGGGATTAAATGTCCTGTAAAAAGAATAAGGACTAAGTTAAAAGAAATTAACAAGTTAAGGGACTCAATGTTGTTTTATCCCTTATTTATTTATTTGCTCGTGACTTGGTTTGAGAGGACGAACACTCCACGACGGCTTTGAGCTTTTGTTTTCCCACTTAATTTTCTTTCAAAAAAACCCACGAAAAAATAACAGATAACTTCCATTTATAAAATTAAATTCCGTTTACTAAAACAATGTTATTAGCATTTGTTTTCTGATTCCTTTTCTTTCCTTTCCTCTTGCTTGAATCGGATCTTGAACAGTTTCTTTCGAGGGAAGAACACTGAAACAAGGCAAAATCCCCCCAAACTATAATTTCTGGGCTTTCCATTTCATGGAAAATATCACCTTCTCCTGCATTCTTTTCCCTGTTCTATGATCAGGTAAACTTGGCTCTGGCCTCTTTCAATTTCCTTTCTCTATGACGGGTTCTTTTCTTTTTCTTTGTTGATCAAGATTATGTATATGTAAATGAAGCTTGTTTTTCTTTTTCTTGCATTTTCTCGGTAACCAAAGCTTGCACTTTAATTCTCGGAAAGCAAACAAAAGTTTACATTTTTAAGCTATCCAGGAACTTTAAAGGTTATGTTTTTAGTTTTTAAAAGCTTTGGGTAGAATATGTTTGATTGATAATTTACAGTTTATGCATATCTTGGTATCTCTGTAATCTTTGGTGTTTTCTTTAGTTGTCAGATTTTCTGGTGATTATATTTTGTTTGAACTTAAGACTGCAACTTTAAATTTTCGTTTCTTGGTTTTTGAATAAATTCTTAGTATGTGACTGTTTGTGTTTTGTAACCTTTCTTTTTGTGTGTTAGGGACATTTAAGTTGGTAGATTATGCAATTACTGGCTTTATCAAAGAGTTATATGTATATGTATATGTATATGTAAAGTTAAAACTTTGCTGAATTTGACATTGGTATGGCATTGATAGGTGTTCTTGAATTGTTCAATGGAATCCCTTGTTATTTCTTCATCAAAGAATCCAAATCCAGGATCTGGTATGGGAAACAATAGCCCTCCTTCGACATCTGCGATGCCTAGGCGGCCTTCTCGGCCTCCACTACCGAAACATTTTGAAAACGAAGGGCTTTCTTCTACATATCATGGTGTTAGGATCGAGCAACATCCAGACGGTTCAATATGTTCTCAAAAGCATTCATTTAAAACAGCCTGTGACAACATGGTGTGTGAAGAATTGCCTAATATTGCAAAACACTATTATGATTCGAGCAAGACGAAATCCGAACTGGTGGGAATGATTTTGGCAGTGGCAAATAAATCTTCCTTCAAACATCCCATTGATGATCCTAAGAGTTCTAGTTCCATTGCTTCACCGGAATATGAAACAACTGTGCATGGTGTACATTATTATGATTCGAGTAAGGTGAGATCCGAATCGGTAGGGATGAATTTGACAGTGGGAAACATGTCTTGCTTCAAACATCCCATTGATGATCATAAGAGTTCAAATTCCATCGGTTCACTGCAATCTGTGAAAACTGTGGCTGGTGAACACTATTCTGATTCGAGCAAGGTGAAATCTGAACCGTTGGGAAAGATTCCAAGAATAGGAAGCAATTCTTCCTTCAAACATCTCATTGATGATCATAAGAGTTCTAATTCCATTGGTTCATCGGAATATGAAAAGCTTGGGCCGGGTGTTATGCAGTTGAACAACCTCATTGTACCCCAATCAGAACCAAGCATTTGTCTGAGTCGTTCGAGTAGTTACCGCACTGGTTCGCTCTATGCCGAAGCAAAACAAAGTTTCACCAATACAGAAATCAGCAGTGATGAAAGTGATGAAGTGAGTCGCAAGATAAGCATCTGTAGAGAGAGCAATGCCAGTTATGTTAGTGATGAAAGCGACTCAAGTTGTTCGATCAATACCAATTACAAGCCCCACAAAGCAAATGATATAAGATGGGCTGCAATCCAAGCTGTTAGATCAATGAAAGGAGGCTTGGACTTTAAGCACTTTAGGGTGTTGAGGAGACTGGGGTGTGGGGATATAGGCAGTGTTTATCAATCTGTATTGACCGGCACTAACACGTATTTTGCCATGAAAGTTATGGATAAAGCTCTTTTGGCAAGTCGAAAGAAGCTTCTTCGAGCCCAAACAGAGAGAGAGATTCTTCAATCTTTGGATCATCCTTTCCTCCCCACCTTGTATACACATTTTGAGACAGAGAAGCTTTCCTGCTTGGTTATGGAGTTTTGCCCTGGAGGAGACTTGCATGCTCTCAGGCAAACACAGCCTGGAAGATACTTTCCAGAGCATGCTGCCAGGTTAGCTCCTCATTCTCTTACTCGGACTCGAATGTAAATATCGGATAGAGGTATATGTTCAGCGTCTGTATTTTTAATTTGTTCAAAGTCATTTTCATGTATTGAGTGGGCTCTTGGAGGGTCATATACATGTACCCTTGTCGTGGTGTGTCGTCTTACTTGGATTTGGGCGTGAGTGTTCGATATGAGTATCGTGGTATCCCTGTACCCTTATGAGTATGTGTTCGGTATGAGTCGGAGCGGCACAACTCTGAAGTTTGCATTACTGCATTTTAAATGTAACTGCTATACATGCATTTAAAATTTCTCATGGAAACCTGTGGATCCATTTCCAGTTAATTCTCTCTAGTGCTCAATTCCGCATCAGATGTACGATATAACACAGCTAGGAAATGCCATTGATCTTCTTCTGTTGTTCTGCAGATTTTACGCGGCCGAAGTTCTCCTCGCTTTGGAGTATCTGCACATGCTTGGTATCATTTACAGAGACCTTAAACCTGAGAATGTTTTGGTCCGAGAAGATGGACACTTAATGCTTTCAGATTTCGATCTATCTCTTAGATGTACCTTCTCACCTACACTGGTTAAGTCATCAAACTCGACCCTGGAATCGAAAAATTCAGCATTCTGTACTCATCCTGCATGCTTCGGACCGCCTTTTTTCGCAAGCAAGCCTAATAAAGAAAAGAATAGCAAAATAAAGAATGAATCAAATCATCAAGTGAGTCCTCTCCCTGAGCTAATTGCAGAACCTACCGATGCTCGATCGATGTCCTTTGTTGGCACTCACGAGTACTTGGCACCCGAGATCATTAAAGGTGAAGGCCATGGAAGTGCTGTCGATTGGTGGACACTCGGGATTTTTCTATACGAACTTCTGTTCGGGAAAACCCCGTTCAAGGGGGTCGAGAACCGGGCAACACTCTTTAATATAATCGGACAGCCATTGAAATTTCCAGATCATCCCAATGTGAGCTTCGCAGCGAGGGACTTAATCCGAGGCTTGCTTGTAAAGGAACCACAGCATCGGCTTGCATATAGGCGTGGGGCTACTGAAGTTAAACAACATCCATTCTTTCAGAGTGTCAATTGGGCACTCATTCGATGTACAAATCCGCCGGAGGTGCCGAAGCTATCAACGAGGGATTGTTTCGCCAGAACCGACACGACGAAAGCTTCGATGAATGACATGGTTCCAGGTTTAGATGGGAAGCCTTCCGGTAATTATTTTGAGACTGATTTCTTTTGATTCTTGTCATTTGTTTTCTTTCTTAGAAACAATGTTGTAAACATCTCTTACTCATACTGATGTAAACATCATTTTGAGAAATGCAAACGAAAAGATGTGATTTTTGAACATCATTTTAGTTCTAATTCATATTAATTTCCAGATTCCCAAACAATTCATCTCCTCTCCCCTAATTAGGTATGACAATGAATGTTTTTCTAATTCGAGTTTAAGTATTTATGTTTTTCTAAATTTAGAACTCTAAACCCTAAATTATATAAACTTTAAATTCAAACCTTATAATCTAAACATCTAATTCCTGAACTCTAAAATAAGTCTCTAAATTTTAAAATAATCTTGTTTGTAAAATATTTTTTTATATAAAATAATAATCCTTAGTCGAATTAACTAGAATATAAAAAAAATCTTAAAATCATTTTTAACCCTTTGACAATGCATATACACTTCGCAAACAAAGTAATTTAAACTTGGGTCTCCTAAAATTAACATCTTTTACTTTTTCACTGAGATCACTTGTTGGATTCGATTTTAACCGAAAAATATTGTATACCCTACTTTCTTTCTTTTTTAAATCAAAATTGTATACCCTACTTTCGAAGCAGTGAGCACATGGTAATAAATTTCCATTTTAAGTTGTTGACAATAAGATTTTTTTCCAATTTAGACCAAACTTAATATCAAGTGGGCCCCAGAAAAACGGTCACGTTTGAATTAACAAGGGGCAAAGATGGAAATCTCCCTATAAAATTACACGTGTCAATACTAAGGCGTAACTAAAACAAATAGTACAAAAATCAAAATTATCCATTTGATTAACTATTATTATTTATTTATTTTTAAATTATAAGTTTGATATTTCCTTAGATTTTTTTTTAATTTAACAGAGCCCCCAACGGCGTTTATTTTCTATTATACTAATCATTACTGAGTAAAAATATTTAATAATTCAAACATCATTTGAGAAAGAAAAAAAAAAGTAAAAACTTTTTATCAAACTAATTGGTCAATTGAAGTGAAAAATCTAAAGCTTCAACTCGGAAGTAATCCGGCAAAGCAGACAACATTGTATTTCCGGCGAAGACAGGAATCAGGAAACGATGTCGTCTCCGGACATTGCTTCAATCTTGGAAAACTCGAGGGAACTCGATCGGTTAAGGAAAGATCAAGAGGAGGTGCTCGTCGAAATCAACAAGCTTCACAAGAAGCTTCAAGCTAGTAAAATTCTCAACCTTTTCTCGTTTAGTTTCAAATTTCGTGATCCGGGTTGATTTTTTCGGCCCCTTAGATTAATGGGTTTGTTTTAGATTTTTGAAATATGGTCTTCATATCTCTCTGGGTTCTTATTGTTTCATTCAAAAAATTGAATTTTCAGTTGGGTTTGGTTTAAAAGAGCTTAAATTTTGTTGATGATGGAGTTTATTGGATAAATAAGCCAACTTTTTTGCGCATTATTGTTAATTGCTTAATTCATGAATATTATTTTTTTCGTTTTTAGGAGAAAAGGGAACTAGAGAGTAGAGATAATCAAATTGCAAAAGATAGGAGAATTTGACTATTGACTTGTTTTGGAACTTAGTTGCATTTGTTTTTTTGGTAAAGAATCTAAGTTCTTGTGAAGTGGTTTACTAGGTTTTATGATAAAAAATGTGGTTTAAAGCTAAGTAGGGTATCCGTGTCATGTAAGTTTGGCTTCTTCCGTGGCCGAATTTTCATGGAGAATCGAGGTTATGTGATTTTCCGAGATTATCCGTTATATGTTTGAAATTCCATGTAGAGAGTGGTTAAATTTGCTTGTAGATTAATGGTCAAAGCTTCATGTATAATTACCTTTTAAATAGTGAGCCTCGTAATACTCGGTGAGCTGTTTTAGTTCATTATTCTCGTATCATAACTTTGCTCCTGGTATTCTTTTTCACCGAAATGTTTTGATTGATTTGAGAATGGTTGCACGGAAGATATAAAAAATCAGAATATTCTACAAATTAACAACTGATTGTGTGTATTGGAACACTAAAAATAGTGTTGTTAATTTGATATGGTTTAAGTTCGATTAGCAGTTTCGTGGATGCGCATAGTCAACAACCAGGAGTATAGAAGTAGCATGGGAGGAATTTTTAGATCCATTATTTATTACATTTAAAAACTTTAACTGAAACTACGGGATGCATTATAAATTCTCATAACCTTGTGGAATTTTCGGTTTGGTTGTGTAATTTCAAATGAAAGGCTTCCAGCTTACCATTGGAAAGAGTTCCGGACTTGAACCAAAGACTTACAAGAATTATTTGTTCTTCTTCTATGAATGGTGCTCTTGAATAATGCCTTGAGGTATAGAGATTTCGACAATGCTTTAAATAATCAATCTCTGGATTGTTGTCTTATATCAAGTAATTTATTACACCTTTAATGGATTGAAAATTTACTTAAAAGTCTTGGATACTAATGGTTAAATTGTATTCTTTAAGATTCGAGAATCGATTCTCTCTCTTCTTTTACTTTCTTTGTCCTTATTATCGTTTAGCCATTGCTGACAGTGATAGTTTATACTTTATACTAATCCTGAATGTTTGTATATAAATGCAGCTCCTGAGGTAGTTGAGAAACCTGGAGATTCTTCATTATCGAAACTGAAAACTTTATATATTCAAGCTAGAGATCTTTCAGAAAAAGAAGTAACGTATGCTCACTATCTCTAGCAAAGTCTTGTACAATTTGCTTTTGTATTTTCGAGTACTGTTTCGATTGTTTTGACCAACCCCTGCTTTGGCATTGATACAGGATTTCCAACTTGTTACTAAGTCAACTTGACGCTTTCTTGCCATCTGGACCTCCGGGACAACAACGAAGAAAGATGGGTGTGTGCTACCAATTATGTCTAGATTAGACATTTTAGTTGCTTTAAATCCCATTGCACGATAATATTTAGGTTCCGTTTGATTGGCACTTTGCTTTTTGTTATTTGTACCTCGTTTTCGTTTTATTTCTGCTTTTCACTTTTTATTGAGGAAAAAAAGGAAAGCAAGAAGCAAATAGCAAAAGTATCGACCAAATGAATCCTTACGAACCTTAAAAATCCATTATTATAAAGTTAAAAGCTAAGGTTATATCTGGACACCATGGCATTTTTATCCAACCGTGGAAGGGTTAGCTGCGGCCTGTGGTTATATAATAATGAAGGAGATATTCAGATCTGTAATTTTCTGCACTTTGATTTTCTCAATCTTATACCTCTCTTTCCCTTTCTAAAAGCCACAGTAGGCGAGTCGTTTACTGAAACATATAGTTCCTGGGCCGATGACAGAAAAGTTGTTGAAGTGATATGATCCTGGGTTCTGTATTTATATCGTGATAGTTGAAATTCTTAAGTTTTTGTGTTCTTTCTGTTCTTCCAAAGCTCGAATGTTGAATTTATGAGATATACCAAAAAGCAAAACTCATTTCTTTTTGTAGATTTCGTATACTAGTATAAGAGTATCGGAACTTCCCTATTTATGTAGCTGACTTTAAAAAAATTGCAGATGGTAATGATCAAAAAAGGAAAAGAATGAAATCTGATTCAGATATTTCTCGCCTCTCTCCTTCTATGCGGAGTCATATTGAGGCTTGTGTTAGTCTCAAAGATGAGCAGGTAAGTTTTTAGACTTATGTAGCAAACATGAAACCAGATTGCATTAGTCTGTTGTAATCAATCGTCGGTATTTTGTTCGTAGACCTAATTTTCTGTGCTCTTATACTCAGGTAGCTGCAAGAGTCACCTCGGATGCTGAGAAGGACGAGTGGTTCGTTGTGAAAGTGATAAATTTTGACGAGAAAACAAAAGAGTAAGTACATTTCCCGTAAGACATTAAATTTTGGCTTGTGACAATTCCATTTGGAATATTCTTTGTTCTCGGTTAAGGTTGCATCTCCTTATGCAGATTTGAAGTACTCGATGAGGAGCCAGGTGATGATGAAGAGGGTGGTGGCCAAAGGTAAGCTTTTATGCTTTATGTTCTATTGTTTCGATATATTGAGACCAGGATTGGAATCAGTTAAGTACTTATACTACTAGATTTGGTGCATTTTTTCTTTTATATTTTATAACATAAGAAATTGGTGGCTCAATTATTTATCTTGACGGCACACTTATGTGTAACTTTTGTGTTATATCAATTGGACCCTTGTGTGTATTGATACGGATGTGTCTGACACGAATATATTCGATTTTTTCTATGCTTTTTTGTGTACTTGGAGGATTTTTGAAAGGTCATACCCATACATCAATGCCTAGATGTGTCAGACGGGTGTCGGACACAGTTGAAGAAAATTGATTAAAAAATGAGGAGTTGGAGCAACATAGATTTTGAGAACGCTTGAAAAATACAAATAACTTTTGTTTTTGTTATTGAAACTTCAGGAAGTACAAGCTGCCTGCATCTTGCATTATACCGTTCCCCAAGCGGAACGATCCATCTAGTACTCAAGAATTCCCTTCCGGAAGACAAGTTCTGGCTGTTTATCCTGGAACAACCGCGCTCTATAAGGCGACTGTCATCAGTACTCCTCGAAAGGTAATGATTCCAGTCATCTCCATTCTCCATAATCAGTACACAACAAATAATTCCGGGTTAGTTGCTCCGGTTTCTATCTTCCTTTCTTATATGTTGAACTGACTACTAATTTCTTGTGTATATCTACGGGGGCTTGCCAATCATTTCTATCTTTCCAGAGGAAATCAGACGAGTAAGTAACATCCTCGATCCTTTCCCTAATGTAGCAGATAAATAGGTCACACATGTCATCATACGATAACATCGGTGCCTTGTTATATTAGTCTTCTTCCATGAACAATAGAACGTAACTGAGCATGAACTTTTCATTCCGAACTATCTTTTTGTTGATTATCGTAATTATTAGTTACTTAATTGTTGCTTGCTGTCTAGGTATTTATTGGAATTCGATGATGACGAGGAAGATGGAGCCTTGCCTCAGCGGACGGTACCATTTCACAAGGTGGTTCCGTTGCCGGAAGGACATCGGCAATGAGATGTAATTTGTATAAATGTGTATAATCTAGAGCTATAGCTGGCCTTTAAACCTGTGAATCTCAACCCCAATTTTAACGTGCCTTGTGTTGTTGGATTAGGAACGAAATATTGCCTCTGATAACCCTATGGTTACTTCAGTTCATCATTACTTGTAAATGGCTGCCATTCGACTCGGTTTTTATTTGTAGGTTTTATTTATCGGTCAGTTTCTTAAAATTTTGGTTTTCGCCGGTTTATTTGCTGTTTTTATCATGTCGGTTTTGAAACCGAACCGGCCGATGTAATGGTCAGTCAGTTTAGTCTGTTTTAACCTCAAATCATTTTGGTATTAGTTTCCCCAAATGGTTTGGTTGGTCTCATCGGTTTTCGGGTTTTCCGAACCGACCGATTGCAGACTTTTACTTGTCACCTTCTTCTTTACCTCTTCATCGTTGGGTTTTGAAATAAGATACTCCAACGTCGTAGAATCAAAGAGAATCTAAAAAATCAGGTTTGAAACTTTGGAAGGAAATTTCAGAAGTTTTTTTTAGAAGAAAGCTCAGATTTGTTTTCATTAAATCCATAAATTTAAAAGGAAGATGCCCTATTCTTTAAAAGAAAGTTTCTAGGTTACTGAATTAAAAGTAGGTTTTAATTAACGGCAAAACGATTAAATAAAAATAACTCTCAAAAGTTGAGTGATTAAATTAATATTTTAAAAAAAAAAGAATTAGGTAATCAAACGTGAGTAAATTTGAGCCACTAAAAAAAGTAATTTATCCTATTCTCAAATAGACAAATACAATTTATAAGTTTACATATATATTTTAAGAGTTATATTATGAAGGCAAAAGCTAAAATTATGTTTTTTTTTGTCATAAAGTATTTTTTTATTAAAATAAATGTTTGATGTGTTATTTTTTATTGAAATAGCTGCTTAAAATATTTTTGGCTGAAATGTGTGCTTAAAATATTATTTTTGGTTGAAATAGGTGCTAAAGTAGGTGCCTCGGTTAACTTTAAAATAAGCCAAAAATAAAACTTTAGACACTTATTTCAGCAAAAAAATACTTTAGACACTTATTACAAAAAAAGACATAGTTTAGACACTTATTTTATAGTTAAGTCTAATATAAAACACAAGTTGTGTAAAAAATTGTATAATACTTTTATTTAAACTATAAAATTTTAAATGTAGTCTATTCAAAAACAATCTTAAATGTAATATTTCAGTTTTATTCTACTAAATCAATCAATAATTGATAGCGTAATTCATACTGTAGAACTAATGTTTTGATATAATAATTGAAAAATGTTTTGAACTAAATTAAAAAGAATTTAAAATTATTTCTAAAGTCCAAACAACTTGAAACTATATTTAGGGGATGTTTTCAAAGGTTTTCACATGTTTTTAAAGCCAAATTAAACAAAATCTTTCAGGCGTTTCGAAACACCCCTAGGTGTTTCGATACGGGGTCTTCCAGTGTCAAAACGTTTCGAAACTCTGGATGAAGATTTTGCCAAGCGTTTTCGATACGGACTATGTCATTTCGATACGCCTACGTGGCATCGACCACAACGGTTATAAATCCCAACGGCTATTTCCCAACTAACATTTAAATGCATATCGTTTCGATACGGCCAACAACGTTTCGATACGGGTGGTGCTGCATCAAACTACAACAGCTCTTTCTACTTGAAGAGCGTATCGAAACGGGTTCGAGCGTTTCGATACGGGTAGCTGCAGAACTGCATTTATGGTGGGAAATTATGTCTCCAACAACTCCAATTCAACCCCAACGACTAGTAACGGCTACAAACTCATTAAGGAGTATAAAAGGGACCTTCAAGCATCAAGTAATGGTTAATGCTTCAATTTTCAATCAACAAATGATCAAGAATTGTCTTTGTACTTAAATTGTCATTTCTTTGTATAGACAAACACTAGCGAGCCAAAATTGTCAAATTTGCTCAAGTGTTTTAGGTTTTGGGTGAGAGCTAAATTGTGTAAACAAACACCTATTAGAGGGATTTGTGTTTGCTAATTTTTTCTCTTGTAAAGAAGATTTGATCAAGACTTTGGGTAGAAAGCTTGATCGGTGTATAAGGATTTTCTCCTAAGCTTAGAAAAGGGGACGAATCAATAGTGGATTGATTGGAAATTATTAGTGGGAAGCTAAGGTAGTGGATCTAGACCTTGGTTAAAATGTTGAACCACTATAATTCATTGTGTCACTTATCCTTTTAATTTCCACATCACTTCCACCCAAAATTTCACTCCTCCACCACTTGGCGAGCAAGAACGGTTCAAGGAATCGAGCACCCTAAAACGCAACACATACTTCGTGAGGACAATGAAATCTTGTTTAATGACTAACCATAAGGGATAGTCCGAACCAAATATATGGATGATTATTTCATGTTCTATAAATGAAATATTTTCAAATCCAAACCTTTAATTTTATCAAAAAATAATATTTATAAGAGTTTAAATTTTAAATTTTGAACGTTAAATTTTAAATATAAAATTTAAAATTTAAACATTAAACCCTACATCTTAAATAAAACATGTGACAATATTAGGGTATATTTGTGAAAATACTAATGTCGGATCATAGAATAATTTCTAATATATATATATATATATTTAATTTATGAGAATATTATAGATATTAATATAAAATAAAATTTAAAATATATTACAATGAGCTATTTTTTTCGAATTTTATTGGCCTTTCTGTTTGATCCTATAACAGTTTTTGTAATTATTAGGACCAAATAACTCTAAAATAAAATCCTGACCTCTAAAAAGTATGGAAAATATATAACTAAAACCCATGAAAATCGATAATTTTTCCAAATATGTTATAAGTATTTCCTATATAAACCCACTTCCTTTGCCTTCAATTCAAATCATTCATCAGTTTTGCAGTGTTTTTTCTCAAGGGAAACGGTACTGCATTTCTTTCGAATCATATATAACAAAAATATTTTTATATATCCTTTCTTTCCAAATTTAACAAAAGATGGCTCGCCAAGCTATCCTCGTCGTCGCCCTTGTTTTCTTGGCTGTCGTTGGGGCCTATGCGACCGGCGATAAGCCGTCTTCAGCATCCGCTTCCGCGCCTTCGGCGTCCCCCGCTTCATCTCCCACCTCCGGTAGCGGCAGCTCCGCCTCTTCCGCCCTCGGCAGCAGCGATTCTCCTCCTGCACTGACTGTTCCCGCACCGGCACCATCGGCTGCCGCTTCTCTCAAAGCCTCCGGCGTCGTTGGCGTTGCCACCGGTGTTGCCGGACTCTTCTTCTTCTTCTTCTAAGCTTTAATATGGTACGTGCACCGCATGGAGCATGCACGCACGTACTTACGTACGGTTTTTATATGATTAAAATGTATTTTTTTATTAACATATGATTAAAATGTATTAGTTTGCGAAAAGCTGAAAGTCGATATAATATATGAAAAGTCTTGAATAATACCAAATATTATCACGCCTTTGGTGAGTATTATTTAATTCTATTTCCCCCATTTCTGTTTCCCATTACTTCATTGGGTAAAATAATTTATCCATATAATATAAATTTCGAGTACATATAATTAATTAATTAATTATTTTTGATAATATACATGTCCGTCTTACGATTTATATTCAGAGTACGAGGTTATTCATTCCAACAATCGTGAGTTATAATTAATTAATTATTAATTACATGTTTAAATTATTTTACACTTAACAATTAAATATCAATATTACAGATATTCTATATCCTATAATTTTAGAGAAAATGATGATTTTCTCCTCTCTTCTTCCAACAAAAGGAGTTTTCGCACTCTCTCAATAGATCTCTCTCTAGTATTCTTTAACGTTTATGTTACGCAATCGTAATATCTGTTACGTTTCTCCTCTGTACATCAAAGGTAAAAAGTTTTACATGAGCTCTTATTTTGTGGCATGGTAGTAGAATTGATAAGATTCATATTAAAATACATATTATTGTTTTCAATGATTATTATCGTCAGCCCGTCGCAATGACTCTTCAGTCAAATCTAAAAGAATAAACAACTATCATAAGTTCATAACTGAAAGTTATTAATATATCTACATCAATCTAAATCCTATATTAAGAACATTATATTCTTTATGTTCAACTATATGATGATTATATTTATAAAGAAGTAGATGGCAAAAAGTTGAATTTGATTATGAAATCAAATATAGAATTCATTCTATTTTTAAATTTGAAATTAAATTGTGTCCGGTCAAAACGTGGTTCACTTTTTTTTGGAGAAAAAATATATATTTTAGAAGAATTATAATTGATATTAGATTTTGTCACTGAGGCAGTCAGGCTATAAGTGAAGTGATATATATATACATATATATATATATAATTTATTCAAAATTGATTCTAGATTGAGGGATAAAATATTATATTAAATATGATTTCGATTCTTAGATAAATAAATTTTTAATTATTTTATTTAAATATTATATATATATATATATATATATATATATGAAAAGACAAAGTGTCATTACACTAATATCCCTGTTAATATTTAAATAAGGTCAATTTTTTAGTCTACAATCTCTGGAGTCGGTGGTTAAAATTAGGGGTGTTCAAAAATATCCAACCTGATTTACCTGACCCGACGACTGTCGGGTAATTTTATTTACCCAACCGGGTCGGGTACCCGCCCTGGTTATATTTCTAAGACACGGGCCGGAAGTTTTCCCTTACCGGGTACCCGACCTGACCTGATAATTTTTAATATATATATATATATATATATATATTTTATATTTTAAATTATATTTTTATTTTAAGTTTCTTAATATTTTTACTCTAAAACTAAATTTAAATCCTTAAATTCTTTCTATGTTTGTATTATATACTTTTTTAGTTTTAAGTCTAAAGCTTTTTAAAAATATTTTTATATTTAATATGTGTTTTTTTTAATTTTAGAATAAAAAAATAAAAAAAATATAAACCGGGTACTGAGTTTCACGGGTACCCGAGTAGCGCGTACCCGAGTGTAACGGGCCGGTAAAATAGGTACTCGGATGAACCAGGTACCCGACAATAAACATCCCTAGTTAAAACTCTCAATTAACACTCTATCTTCCTCTAAGTTATAGGTTTAAGACCCAAGGCCGGTCTTGAGTTTTTGGAGGCTCGGGGCGAACTTAAAAAATGGGCCTTAAATTGAGGATTTAAATTGTAATTATAGTTACATTCGTATTTTCGGTTGTGTTGTATTTATCACGATTGTGGATATAATAGATGTTATTTTGTTTATTGCGAGTATCGCAGTTATGATTTTTAGTAACATATGTTATTGTGGACATAATGGTTCCATATATTGCGGTTTTAGATGATGTCAGTACCGTCATATAACGATCGTTGGTGTGGTTGCATGCCGCTATTCAAATCTTTGTCCCTAATAGCAAGTAATGAAAGAAATTAAATTTTAAGAGCTGGTCCACCGTAACAAGTATTGAAAAAATTGGTCCCCTAATAACAAGTATTGAAAAAGTTAAATTTTAAAACTATTAAAACACTTTGATACACATGCCGTGTAAACTTTAATTTACATGTGCCTTTTAGTTTTAGGGGTTAGGATTTAAAGTGTAGGGGTTTATGTTGCAGGGTTTAGAATTTAATATTAGTGTTGAGAATTTAGGGTATATGATTTAAGGTTTATGATTTAGTTTTTTAGGGTTAGGATTATAATTTAGGATTTGAGTTTTATAATTTAAATATGCAGGCTTGTGTAAAATTAGTTTTACCAGCATGTATATCAAAATTTTACCTTAAAAATATGCCCATAATAACAAATATTGGAAAAACTAGAGCCCCTAGTAACAAGTACTAGAAAAAAATTGAATATTAAGAGTAGATCCCTGATAATAAATATCGAAAAAAAACTCAGCCCCTAATAACAAGTATTAAAAAATGAGCCCTTAATAACAAGTATTAGAAAAAAAAATTGGATATTAAAAGTAGACCCCTACTAATAAATATTGAAAAAAATACTCAGCCTCTAATAACAAATATAAAAAATAGGCTCATAATAACAAATATTAGAAAATATAAATATTAAGAGTAGATCTTTAGTAATAAATGTTGGAAAAATCTTAACCCCTATTAACAAATATTAAAAAAATAGTCTCTAATAATAAATATTAAAACAAACTAAATTTTAAATTTAATTTAAAAATATTCGATATTTAATATTCTCGAGCAATGGGCTCTGGGCGGGCGCCCCTGCCCAGGGCCGGGCCTGTTAAGACCCAGAAAATTTTTCTCCTAAAAATTATTTAAAAAAATTAATCTTTTTAAATTGATTTGATATTCAATTGATCATGACATCGACTCAGGTCAAACGTAAATGATATTATAGATAAGAAATGAAGTGTTCATAGAATCTAATTCAATAAGACCTTTGTTACGATATATGCGTAGTTTCGAGCTTGCTTAATTCATTATTATGTAATTATGGCTTAAAAGGGAATTTTTGCGCTTTAATAATCTCAAATTAATAATGTTGTTTCTTTTTAATGGTACTAATTTAGTTATTGTATTTTTAAAATTAGTAATATTATTTCTCTTTTTTTTTAATTTAGTAATTTAACTTTAAATTTTTAAATTGCATTAATCTGGCCATTTAATTATTGTTAGCTGACAAAATTGTTATTTACAATCGCCCTTTATCATGTCAGACACTTCATTATTAAAATAGTTAACGTTTTTTTTAGCATGTTCATATGTCATTTTCTTTAATAAATTAAAGGTAATTATTTGATATACTAACAGTGGAAACTAAAAGTTTTCACAAACGCCTTAGTTTTAGGGTGTATGGTTTAGGGATTTAGGTGTATGAGTTTTGAATTTAAGGATAGTAGTTGAAATTTACAATTTAGGGTTATAAATTAGGGTTTATAGATTAAAACCTAAATCTCCACCATATTACCTAAAAACTAAACCTTAACATTTAAACCCTAAATTCTAACCACTATCCCTAAATTCTAAATCCCCACACATGAACCCCTAAACCCTAAACTCTAAACTAAGCCCCTAAACACTAAATTTAAGGTGTTTGTGAAAACTTTTAATTTTCACCGTCAATGTATAGAATAATAATCCATAAATTAATGTCCTCAAAACTAATGTAGATTTTTGTATAATTTACATTCGTTCCAACGTCTACAAATGTTTGTCTTAGAATATTTTTACTCCTTTTATTTTTATATGATATTATATTTTTTAATTGTTTAGTTTAAAAAAAAAATCTTACAATTTAAACCAACGAATAGTCTCAATAAAAAAGAGGATAATGTTCATCCTAGGATACTAATATTCAACTTTTTATCTACAAAATGTACGTGCATTGTCAAAAAGTTAAATTTTTTTATGAATAGATATTACCTTATAATCACCTTTAGACTATTCAAAAAAAATATTTTCTTACAATTTATAATTTTCATAGTTTTTATTTTAAAGAATTAATTTTTATCATTTACATTTAATTAAGTCCTTAATAATCAACCAAACATTCCATGTATCATAATTATATAGTCCTTCAGCCACATCATAAAAAATTAACCTTCAATGAAGGGGCTTAATTGATTAAACTTTTAATTATAAAAGTTCAATTGGTTGCAAATTTTAAATGAGGACTTAATTGATTTTTTCAACTTTTTACTTGGGGCTTTTTTTTTACAATTAAGCCTATTTTTTATGTTATAAAAACTGAACCCTTTGATTTGATGACAACTACAATTGGTGGAAAAAGCAAAGAATGAACGTATCCCCAAAGGAGGACCAGATACAGAAAGAAAATATCTTATTTGGGTATTTCATTTTCCATCTCTGATTTTCTCTGCCCCCAATCAACCGGGAAAATCAGCCAGAAAAGATGGCTTCTTGGAATTCATTTCCTCTGGAAATCACATATGAAACTTTTGGTTGGATTGCGTTTTTTTCGTGGTCCATTAGTTTCTATCCTCAAGTCATCTTAAATTTTCGAAGAAAAAGGTAATCCCAAATTTCTAGTTTCAATTTTTTACTCTGATCTTACAGTTTCCAAATTTTGATTCTTTCTGTTCCAAATCTCAGCGTTATTGGGTTGAACTTTGATTTCGTGCTGCTGAATTTGACAAAGCATTCCTCTTATATGATCTACAACGTTTGTCTCTACTTTAGCCCAGTTATTCAGCAGCAATACTTTGACAAATATGGCTCTGGACAGGTTCTTTTTTAGTATTCCCTGGGGTTTTATTATTTCTGATTTTCCCTTTTTATGTTTTATTTGGTGAATTAGTTGAATTTGTGTAGCTAACTATCAAAATAATTGAAAACAAAAACCAATTCTCAATAGTTAATTTAAGTTTGAGATGTTAGCTTACTGTTATCAAGACCAAGAATTATGCTGAATTGAAACCACTTGTTAATGAGAATTTATATATTTTTCCCATTGCTCTTTTGTTCTGTTGACTTTATGCTTGATGCAGATGATCCCGGTAGCTGCTAATGATGTTGCGTTTTCGATACATGCTGTTTTGTTGACAGCTATTACTTTGTTTCAGATTGTGATTTATGAGGTAAGTTTCACTAGCTTCGCCGTTGCTATGATGAGTACTTCCCTAGAGTTTGTAAGTTGAAAGTCTATGTTTCATTGATGGATCGGTTTTGTGCAGCGTGGGACGCAGAAGGTTTCCAAGATTTCTATAGGAATTGTCTTTGTTGTGTGGTTAATCGCCGCCATTTGTTTCTTCGTAGCATTGCCTAGCCATTCATGGCTTTGGTTAATCTCCATCTTTAAGTAAGTTCCTTTAAATCATTTGTATCCATGTGAACAACCGAAGGTAGATAACATTTTGGTTTCATCTTTGTTGCAGCGGAATTCAAGTTTTCATGACAGTGGTCAAATATATTCCCCAGGTTAGATATCATCCGGCTTGTTATGTTTCAAATCATTGGTAGAATTGCTGCTATTAGATTGATGCATCAAGGTTTTGATTATGAAAAAAGTCCATTAGTAAGGCAGTATATTTCCTCGAGCTGTTAAGTTTCGGATCTTATTGAGGAAAACGAGAAAAGAACGAAAGAACAAGAATGATCTCGAAAAAGGAAAGCTTCTTCGTTTCCTCGAATGTTGGCCATAATTTAACTACTCTCTTCTATCAACCAACATCATTGAGTAGTGTCCTTGGTTGCCTTTATAACACTGGAAGATTCTTGGTGTCTTAATTCTTAATTGCCTTTAATTCCCGATATGTCGACTTTGCTTGATCTTGATGCTTACAAAGTTTATGTCAAGTATAATTTCAGGCAGTCATGAACTTTGCACGAAAGAGTACGGACGGGTTCAGCATTGGAAACATTTTGCTCGATTTTACTGGGGGATTGGCAAATTATGCTCAGATGGCCGTGCAGTCTATAGATCAAAGTATGATGCGCCTTCAATTAATCTTATGGTCCAAGATTATGCTTCATATAATAATAAGTTAATCGTGAGATTATTTCTTTTTCAGATTCTTGGGTGAACTTCTACGGAAACATCGGGAAGACATTGCTTTCTTTGGTATGTCATATATTCTCCACCGCCCTAATTTGCTTTTATTATATGTTCCACCAATGCTGTATTAACGCCTTCTGCCGGTTAATATGTTATACTGAGGATCTGCCATCAGTGACGTACAGCATCCCCCTCGGTCCATCCCTGTCTTCCATTATTGTCGTTTATTCTCCTCGAGTTATAATATTCCTTAAAAATGTGTATGAAAGGGTTGCATGTAAAAGTTGAACTCTCCTTGCAAAGTGATTCATTGCTTCAAGTTTCGTCTGTAAATCCTTCGATGTTCTTTACCACGATTAACTGTGGTGTAACTTTTTTGCAGGTATCAATAATCTTTGACATTATTTTCATGTGTCAACATTATGTGTTATATCCTGATAGGAAAGCAACTGTTCCTTCTAAACTCGAACAAGAGGGCAGGGAGCCGCTTGTCAAGTCCATTGACGAATCCGCCTCCGAAAACGTGTAAGCCATAACAACTCGCCCAGCATCGAACATGCAGGGAAAACAATTACAATACCATATGTAAAATTCATATTCATTGTTTTTCTTTTACCCTGTTGTATATAGAAAGAGCATACATCTGAATCACTGTGAAACAAACAGATTATGCAACTTATCAGAACATTTATCCTTAATCAATTTGCTGTAAAACTTTGGTTTCGGTATGTAAAATTCATATACTCTTGAAACTAGGCTATCAAAAATTCTAAACCCTTTTTCTGGGATTTCTTTTTTCTTTTTCCTTGGATGAGTTGTTTAATAAAGGAAGAACCCCTGAAAGAATAAAAACAAGCTTAGTGAATGTCCTAAATAAGAATTTTTCCTACTTTGGATCGTTTGGGTTCATTCATTTTAAAAATATATTTGTATATAGCATTTTAGAGTTTTTTTGTGTGATTACAAGATAGTATTTGTTCAATTTTTTTAACCCTTTAATAAGGCACACACACCGTGCACACATAGTGTTCGAACTTGAGTTACTTGAATGAAATACATTTCCTTTGTCACTGAGACCACTACACGTGTTCATGAATAACATTTTTTTTATTTTTTTAAAGATTTAGAGTCAAATTGATAAATTTTGTAAACATATGAGACAAAAAGTTAATTTACTTTTTTCATAAAACATATAACAATAAAAAATTAGGGATAACAACTTGTAGGTCTAACGAGATAATGTGCTAAATTCCTTAAATATTGTCAGAGGTTCAAATCTTCACACTGTGAATGAAGAAAATTTAATTAAGAGGGTTGCCTCATGTTGGGCTTCTGCACGATGCAAGATTAGTGGGTCAATGAATCGAATATTGGTGATTAAAAAAACAATATCTTTATATTATATAAATTAAAAATAGATTTCTACTTTGTTTAATTATGGGTTTTTAATTTAGAACAAAAAATTAGAAATATTTAATTATTACCGAATTAAAATCAAGCTTTTAAGGCTTAAATTGTTGCCCTTTGAACAGAAAAGAAAGAATAAGATTCAAACTGGTCAACACTGAACAGCTAAAGCAGGAAACAATCATTGACTCTTCTACTTTGAAACCAAGCTACTTCTTGGCCAACAAGGAAAGTGACCAGACCTAACTCCTTGCTTCCCAAGCATATATGCTATGGTCCCTGTTCTATGCTCTATAAAGACATTTTTAAACAAGTAAAATAATCAACCCAATTTTTCATACTCATTCCATTCCCAGCCTACATTTTCCAGGCCAAAATGAAGATGGAGGCTCGCCTACATGGTGTGTTTCGGACTCACCCGGTCCAACCATCTCCACGGAACCCGAAACCCAAAACACAACATGTTCAAAGACTCGATCCGGTCCCGGTTGCCGGATCATTTTCCAATGTGACATCAAATGTCAGCAGCCATTCCAAGTTCACTGGAAAATGTGGGAAGTCACAATGGGTCCAGTGTCATTTGAATCCGGTTAGTAAGTCCAAGGACAAGACAAAGGGTGCTCAAAAGTTTAGTACAAGTAATGTGGCTGGTTTTAAACTCTCGGGGCTTTCAGCCACTGGGGTTTTGGATTATTTGGATAGTTTTAATGAAGAAGATGAGAATTATGATCATCAAGCAAATGGTCCTGACGATGATTATGAGAATGGCGGTACACGTGTTCTTGTCGACGATGACGATGATTATATGGCGAAGTTTTGGTCTCTACATGACAAACAGAACGACAACGACAACGACGAAGATGATCGATCTTTCCTAGTATGAATTTGTAAGAATCATCCAATCAAAATGCAGAACTTTTGCAGATGTTGTGATTGATCTTATGCATGCTGCTGCTGGATATTTGAAGATGTATTCTCATGAGCAGCAGCCATTGCAAGTCGTGATTCGAGAGAAGCAGCTGAAATTTGGTTGTTAATTGAAGATTTTCTGCTTTGGCCAATGCACAATAGTTATTACAATAGAAACGTAGTCTATGTTACTCGGATTCATGTGCAAGTATATGTTCAATTTTTTCTAAGGTTTTATGAATTTCGAGTGTTTGTAGAATCATATCTTTATATTCATGTTCGAGCATAAAACTTACTTTGTTTATCTTTTTCATATGATCTTTTATTGTTCTTCTTTCGAACAATTCTTGAACCATCTATTTTCCATCTTTATATCGATCTACCTTTACTCGAATTCGAACTCGAAAGTAAATGTCTGATACAGAAATGAGTCTAATTCAAGTATTTTCGAATTTTTTTTTCTAAAGTTCACTATTGGGTGGTTGCCTTAAGTAGAGATTTCTCCATCTGGGTTGCTTCACTCTTTTCAAAACATTCATTCTTCAAAACATTTTGGGAGGAGCTGAGTTTTTACCGCCAGTAGATGTAATATTTTCCCTATTTTTAATTACATGCCCTAAAAGTTGTAAACATATAGAAAAATAAAAAATTGTATTGCTCAATAAATGATACGTTTATTTGTTTTTAAAGATTTAGGGTTAAATTGACAAAAATTAGAAACATACGAGACAAAAGAAAATTATTTTACCTTTTCTATGAAGTACACGACGATAAAATTGAATAGAAATTTGAGATGGACCAATATTTAAATTTAAAAAGGGTTAATCACCCCATTCATACATAAAGTATACCGAATTTTCACTTTCATACATAATATTTTAAAATTCTCAGTTTCATACAAAAGGTTTTTCGCCGTTAACGAGTTTGCCTACTTCCGTCACGGAAGCTGACGTGGCATGTACGGGCGAATCAAAATTGAACACGTGACATTTAAAAAAAACACAATTTATTTAAAGGCATAATAGTCAAATTAGTCCTTTAAGTTTTTTTTTTTCAATTTCAACCATAAGTTTAAAAATTCTAAACCCTAAACCTAATCACTAAAATTTAAAAAAACTCTAAACCCTAAACTCTAAACCTTAAACACTTAACCCAAAATCTTAAAATTTAAAACAATAAACCCTATAAACCCTAGCCCCTTTCCAACTACCACCTCCAATCACCTATCATCCGGCTGTTACAACCTCCGACGACCGTCCCAATAGCTTCCCCACTTCCGTTCAACTTTGCTCATGGTCGTAACATTTTTAGTCGTGGCCTCCATCGACCGCTCGAAACGTCTCTATCTTTAGTTGTGGTCTCCGTCGAATCCTGGTAAAAGAACAGAACGACAGGGCTAGCGGTGGAAATCAGAGCAGATGCACGGGACTGGGTAAAAGGACCGAAAGCCGAACGATAGAGCTTGCGGCAAAAATCGAGGCAGATGCATGGGGCGGGCGGCGAATTTGGGAGGTGACGGGAACTTGAACGGGTTCAAACGATTGATGGAGACAATGGCTAAAGACGTTACGAACATGAGCGAAGTCAGACGAAAGTGTAGAGGCTATAAAAACGGTTGTCGGAGGTTGTAACGGCCGATTGGTGGGTTACTGGAAGTGGTAGTTATAAAGGGTTAGGGTTTCTAGGGTTCACTGTTTTAGATTTAAGGATTTAGGATTTATGATTAAAGATTTAGGGTTTATGGTTTAGAGATTATTATTAAAAAAAATTAAACTTTAGGATTAAGATTTAGGGTTTAATACTTATGTTTAGGGTTTAGAATTTTTAAACTTTTAATGTTGAAATTGAAAAATAATAAACTTTTAAGGTTGAAATTGAAAAATAATAAACCTTGAAGGTCTAATTCGACTATTAAGCCTTTAAAAAAATGGTGAATTTTTTTGAAAAAAATGTCACGTCAACTTCCGTACATGCCACGTCAACTTTCATAACGGAAGTGGGCAAACTCGTTAACGGCGAAAATTTCCATGTATGTAACCGAAATTTTTAAAACATTATCGATGTAAGTGAGAATCCGGTATACTTCATGTATGAGTGGGGTAATTAACGCAATTAAAAACAATACTTTTATATTATATAATGAAAAATAAAATTCTATTTTGTTCAAATAAATTTTATGAGTTTAAAATGATTATTATCACATGCACATTTGTTTTTACAAGCGCCTTAATTTTAAGGTTTAGGGTTTAAAAGTTTTAGTGTAAGGGTTTAGAATTTAGAGTTTATAATTAGAATTTAGGGGTTAGGGTTATGGTTTAGGTTTAAGGTAATATAATTAGGGTTTAAGTTTTAACATACAAACCCTAAATTTTAATCATTAACCTGAAATTCTAGCAACAACCCCTAAATTCAAAATACTTCACTTAAACTCATAAACTTTAAACCCTAAATAGAATCACTAAACCCTAAAACCTAAAGTGCTTGTGTAAACAAAATTTCCACAAAATGAAGTCCCTAAATTCTAAAACTAAGGCGCTTGTATAAATAAAATTTCCACAAGCGCTTAGAACCGTTTTGTCTACACAGTGTATAAGCATTGTCAAAAAGGTTAAAAATATGTATAAATAGATACTACCTTGTAATCACCTTTAGATCATTCAAAAAATTATGAAAAGTACTTTGGTACACAAACTTTTCAACTTTAGGGTTTATGGTTTAGGATTTAGAGATTTAGGTTATGGTTTAAGGTTTAGAGTTTTAGTGTATAGGGCGAAGAATTTAAGGTTTATTATTAGAATTTAGAGTTTAGGGCTTAAGACTTAGATTTTAGGGTGCTAGGACTTGAGATTTAGACTTTAAATTTATAGAAAAGTTTGTATAATCTTTTTTACACAGCTTGTGTATCGAAATATAACCATTTATTACCGAAATAAAATCGAACTTAAGGCTTAAATCGCCGCCATATGAACAAAAAAGAGAAGGGTAGGAGTCTAACTGGTCAACACTGAGCAGCTAAAGTAGGAAACAATCATTGACTTTTCTACTTTGAAAACAAACTTGGCCAACAAGGAAAATGACCAGACAAAACTCCTTGCTTCCCAAGCATATATGCTATGGTCCCTGTTCTATGCTCTATAAAGACAATTCTAAACAAGTAAAATAATCAACCCCATTTCTCATACTCATCATTCCATTCCCAGCCTACATTTTTCAGGCCAAAAATGAAGAGGGAGGCTCGCCTACATGGTGTGTTTCGGACTTACCCAGTCCAATCATCTCCACGGAACCCGAAACCCGAAACACAACATGTTCAAACACTCGATTCGGTCCCGGCTGCCGGATCATTTTCCAATGTGAAATCAAATGCCAGCAGCCATTCCAACTTTACTGGAAAATGTGGGACGTCACAATGTCTCCAGTGTCATTTGAATCCGGTTAGTAAGTCCAAGGACAAGACAAAGGGCACTCAAAAGTTTAGGACAAGTCATAAATTTTCCGGGATTTCAGCCACTGGGGCTTTGGATTATTTGGATAGTTTTAACGAAGAAGATGAGATTTATGATCATCATGCAAATGATCTCGACGATGACTACGAGAATGGCGGTACACATGTTCTCATCGACGACGATGATTATATGGCAAAGTTTTGGTCTCTACATGACAAACAAAACGACAACAACGACAACGACGAAGATGATCGATCTTTCCTAGTATGAATTTGTAAGAATCATCCAATCAAAATGCGGAACTTTCGCAGATGTTGTGCTTGAACTTGTGCACGCTGCTGCTGGATATTCGAAGATGTATTCTCATGAGCAGCAGCCATTGCAAGTCGTGATTCGAGAGAAGCAGCTGAAATTTGGTTGTTAATTGAAGATATCTGATAATGAAATGATTTTCTGCTTTGGCCAATGCACAATAGTTATTACAATAGAAACGTAGTCTATGTTACTCGGATTCATGTGCAAGTATATGTTCAATTTTTTCTAAGGTTTTATGTATTTCGAGTGTTTATAGAATCATATCTTTATATTCATGTTACTCGGATTCATGTGCAAGTATTTGTTTCGAGTGTTTAGACTCGAAAATGAGTCTAATTCGAGTATTATCGAATATTTTCTAAAGTTCACTATTTGGTTGCTTCACTCTTTCTTTCCAAAACATTCATTCTTCATATTATATTCTCCAAGGGCTGGCATTTGAGAGCTGGAGCTTATAATCTCTGCAACTTGGGTTCCAATATCCTGGACCAGACCATTGGCTTGCTCGAGCATTGCTTTCCTTGGTCTTGTAATGAGGTTCAAAGAAAGCTTTCTTTCGAGCAACCGAACCAAGCTAAGGAGTAATCCGACATGAATCTCCCAAAAGATATCGACTGTCCAACAACATCAACTGGGTTGCCCTGCCAACCTTACAAAAACTTCATAATCTTTCCAATACTTTCTAATTGTAGGACCAATAAATGGAAGCATCTGCAATGATTGTAAGACACATACATACATACATACATATGTGTATATATATATGGATGAACTGACCCCCTTGGATTCATTGTCTGTTGGCAAAATGTTTTCAAACCTCAAATGATCCAAACTTTCTCTGTATGTATATATATATATATTGGATAATTATTCCATGCACAATCGCTTGCGTAAAGTTTGTTTGCACACGAGACTCGATTTTAGGGTTTAGAGACTCTGTCTAGGGTTTATGGGTTAAGGGTAGGGGTGTTGAATTTAGAGAGTGTAGTTGTAATTTGTGGTTTAGAGTTAAATTTAGGATTTATTAGTTAAAACATAAATCCCTAACTATATTACTCTAAACCCTAAATTCTATCCCTGAAATTTAAATTCTAAACACCTACACCTAAACTCTAAATCGGGATCTTAAACCCTAAAACTAGGGCACTTGTAGCAGACCCGGCCCTGGGCAGGGGCAACAAGGGCGCCCGCCCAGGGCCCACACTCAAGGAAGTTATATATTTTTAATTATATTTGAATTGTACTTAGGGAAAACTACATTGGTGGTCCCCTAACTATTACCGTCTTCCTATTTTTTAATTTTTTTATTATTATTTTCTCTCTCCTATATATATTATTTAAATTTTTTATTCAGATTAATGTGGTGGTGACACGTGTCACTACCATAACAAAGAATATAAATCAAATATAAAAGGGGTGCTGGGATTCAAACCCATGTCCCCCACATCCACAAACATTAAGTTAATGGGATAACCATTGGGCTAAACTCTAACTATTGATATGTTTTAGCACATATCATATTTAAAACATTTGCCCACTCGATCACTGCAGAATGAAACGATGTTAACATAACGTTATTACCCTACATCTTTCTTATCGACTGTGTTTAACGTTCTCTTTATCTACATTTCATGAACTGTTACTTTCCACCCTTTTTTCAGCTCCAGAAAAGAGGCATAGAGCTCCTTCACTGTACAATCAATTCATCAAGTAATTATAATACAGTGACTGTAATTTGATCATTATAATCACTTTTATAGTTTTTTTACTGCTTTGAAAACAAAATGAGGGTTATTTTTACATACACAGAGAGGAGATTCAAAGGATCAAGCTGAACAATCCTGATATCAGTCACAGGGAGGCCTTCAGCACTGCTTCCAAAAATGTAAGTTTACCATTCATCAAATAATCTGAAGTATAGAACCAGATTTTAATTGCTTTAGGTTGTTGTCTGGGGTTCCTCAGTGGGCACGCTTCCCTCACATTCATTTCGGACTGATGTTAGAGACTGACAATAATCAAGCCGAGCTGAATAATGTAAGTGTTTGATTTCATTTACTAGCAATGCAAAGTGTGTATTTGTGTTTTCAGCTCACTAGCCTAACCCTGTTAGGCGCCACTTTCTCCACCACCTTCACTAGCTTTTGTTTCTATCCTCTCATTCCTCCACCAATCCTCTGCAAATTCACCGCCTTTATGTTCTCCCAATCTTAAGGTATTGCTCTCTTTCATCTTCTCTGATCTTCTTTTCTTTTGGGGTTTCTTTGTTTCTGTGTAAGATCTTATCTTTCAACTTGGATTTGGATTGAACCATCCTCTAATGCATTTCTTTTTTTGGTTTTTGGGTTCATTTGATTGTTTTAAATCTGATTTGTGCTAAAACATATCAATAATTAGGGTTTAGTCTAATGGTTAGCCTATTGACTTAATGTTTGTGGATGTGGGGACGTGGGTTCGAATCCCAGCTCCCTTTCTCATATTTGATTTATTTTCTTTGTTATGGTAGTGACACGTGTCACCACCACATTAGTCTGAATAAAAAATTTAAATAATATATATATAAGAAAGAAAAAATAATAAAAAAAATTAAAAAATAAGAAAAAAAATTTCACGTGACCAAAACAGGAGAACTATGTAACAGAAGGGATGATTTTGCTAAAAAAATATAGTTTTGGGACCAAAATAGGAAGACGGTAATAGTTAGGGGACCACCGGTGTAGTTTTCCCTTGTACTTATTATTAATGGTTTTAATTTTTTAATACTTATCATTAGGGGCCCAATTTTTTCAATATTTGTTAATAGATGTTTAATTTTTTTTAATATTTATTATTAGGGCCTACTCTTAAAATTCAACTTTTTTCTAATACTTGTTATTAGGGGCTCAATTTTTTTTAATATTTATTATTTTTGGTATACTCTTAAAATTCATATTTTTTAATTTTTGTTATTAGAACCCCAATTTTTCAATAATTGTTATTATGAACCTACTCTTAAAATTAAAATTTTTATTACTTGCTATTAGAGACATAGATTTAAACAACGGTATGCAAACCGCAATAATGACCGTTACATGATGATAGCGTTAGTGGCGAAGCTAGTATTTTCTTATAGTGGGGTCATGAGTGAAGTATGAGGTATTGATGATTTCTATACCACTAGAAAAAGGACCTCATACCCCAAAAATTAAGTGGGGTCAAATATAATATTTTTTATGCAAAATTCTATATTACCTCCTAGAAAACCTCATGCCCCAACAAATCAAGTGTGTTCAATTACACCCCCAATTTATATGCTACATTCGCCCATAGGTAGCGGCACCATCCAATACTGCGATACATGCAACTGTTGTATCCACAATAGCCTATGTTATTAAGAGATTTCACAACTGCGATACTCGCAGTGACCAAAATAGCATCTATAATATCCGCAACCACAATAAAATTTAACATAACTGTAAATACGACTGCAACCGTAAATTAACATTTTATTTTAGGGCCATTTTTTATATTCGCCATGGGCCACCAAAAATCCAGGACCGACCCTGCTCGTAGAAACATTTCGTTTTCACTGCAGGGCATGATTTTCCCTATATTATTCCATGTGTTCTTTCTAAAACTAGTAATATATTATCTTTGCGTTCTTGAAAGTTTTACTTCCATTTACCAATCTAATTCTAGGAGACCTAGACCATCGGGACAGGTAAGATTCTATTAATCTTTTAAATTTAAAAATTAAGAAAGATAAAAAATTTCTTTGACTAATATTTAAACTAAATTTTTTTAAAATATTACCATACAGAAAATTTTGAAAGGAGCTGACTGCATGGCTTTGTCTCTGATCACAATTATAATTTGTGTTATTTAGATTTTAAACATGTTTCAGTTACGAAGATATTCAATTTTTATATTATTTTATATATTTAAAGGATTATATCTAAATACATATCGAACATAAATACTAGAAATGGATGTTCTAAAAAGAATAAAGAATCCGAATACCCTACATCATCATTTTTTCAATAGTAGACACTTTTGTACACCAAGAATAGATGTACATTATCTGTCAAGAATGTGGTGAGTATAAAATACAGAGTATTAATATTTGGTAAAGAGTATTAAAGATAATGTGAGGGGCGAGTCTAACGTACATCGGGTTTAGGGTGCGGTTAAAAGACGATAAGTTTTAATACTTGTCTAAAAACTTAAAATTTTAGACTTTTTGATAATATTTTAGGTTGATTTTTTCGTGTTTTTTGATAAGTTTCGATACTTACAAAACATGTTTTGATACTTCTAAAATGTTATAAAAAAACTAAGTATCGAAACTTATTTTAGACAAATTTCGAAATTTGTTGTCTTTTAGTCGCACCCCATACTCACCCTAACGTGAGACTCAAACTTATAAATACTAGTTTTAACAGAGCTTATGATGTGAATAAAAAAACTTTTGTATACCCTCTATAAATTAATACTCGATAAATTAATAAATTCTCTAAAATAATAATTTTTCGGTCCCAATTTGGGTCCGATGTCTAAATTAATAATTTCAATAAATTAATAAAATAATAAGTTTCCAGAAGACCCTTATATAAATTTATGACCCCTTCAATATTATAAACTAATAATTCTATAATATTACAAATATAACTAGGACACTTAGTAAAATATAATTATATTGTTGTTTGCTTCTTCTTAGAATTTAAATCTAGTTGTATTCATCTCTAATTTTTCTTACTACATCCAAAAGTTATGTTGTTGTGTTCTCATATTGCAACAAAAAATTGTGAAAAGTTGTTGCCGCTACGGGTGCTTCTTCCGCGTAATTGGTTGCAAATGCATTGTATCATCTTCAGTTTCATCCTCAATAAGATTTTCAATAACACTAGCTACAATTTCTTCTAAACTTTGGACCTTTGAACATGTATCATTTTCACTCGGGTTTGTATTATATTTAACTAGTCACATTGTACATGAACATCATTCAATTAGTTAATACAATATATATGTTTTATTCATAAAGAATTATGTATGTTCATTAAATCGAAAAAAATCTCTTCAAATTAATAATTTATTAATTTATCGATTAATTAATAATTTTTTTTAAATTAATAAAATTATGTGCTCCTGACATTATTAATTTATAAAGATTTTACTATATCTTAGGTTATATGCGAGTGGTTGTAGTCATTGCAAGGCAAGATACATAGTCAAACGTGTCCTTTTTTTAATTGTAAAATGCAATTTTACAAAAGCAATGACTTTTTTTTAATGGAAAAGCAATATAACTTTTTAAATATAATGAGAGAAACTTTTTTTGTTCTAAAAGATAACTTCATTCAACTTTAAAGAAATTTACACCACAAGAACATGAGGCGAACAAGAGTCGGGGTCCCACATAGTTAGGCCCCTACATCTTTTAGCAAACTTAACTAACCGATCGGCTGTCTGATTACAAGAGCGGGGAACAAAAGAAAAGGTACAAAAAATGAGTTCCATAAATGACAACCGAATATCCTCTTCCACAGCTGCAGTGGTCCAATCGGAGAGGATTCTTTCATTAAGCCTACAAATAACAAATTTACAATCGGATTCGATGAAGATATGTCCGAATCTACACCTTAAGGTCAACGAAACACCCAATCTGATTGACAAAGCTTCTGCCACTGTAGCAGACAGAGCAGCGAAGCAGTCAGAGATTCCTTGAATGAACGAACCTGTGCAATCACGTGCAATAGCCGCAGCTGAAGCTATCCCTGATTTTGGGTCAAACGCGGCATCACAATTGATTTTGACGGAACCCATAGGGGTGGTGTTCATGACCTCGGGTCCGAGAAAGGACGGTGATCCCCAGTATGGCAAGGAGAGGGAGTTTGTTGATATTCCATAAAAGCTCGTTCCGCCCGCAGCCAGACATCCCAAGGAAGATCCTTTTGGTTCTAAAAAACCCAAGTGTTCCGTGACTTCCAAATAGACCACAGAAGAAAAGCGACAAGGGCACATCCATCATCAAAATTGCCAATTCGCCGAAAGTCATTTATCTTTCTCCACCATTTTAGGAAATATAACACCCCTTCCCGGCCTGGTAGAAAACCGGGTCGGAGAGCGCTACCGAAAAATATAACGGAGATTGGAGACATAAATTTTAAACTTTTAATCAATATTTTAGTGCCAAATATATCAATTTTATTTCTAACTCAAAAGTCATTTTAGCTTTAAAATCTTATACAAAACATAGACAACATATACACAATAGTAGGGCCACAAGACTAGTATAATTACTTTAACTACTTTGCCACCTTACTAGGAGTTCATAAGGACAAAACACATTACTCTTTACTTGTAGTGACTTGCCAATCTTTCAACTAATCATGATCTCGATCCGTTATTTTCCTTGACCTGAAAGGTTATGCAAATGAATGCGTTAGACTTATATAGTCTAAGTGAGGTAGTCAATAACAATGAATGAGCATCTTATGTTATGCAATGATGCATACTTCAATGACATATTTAATGACATATTTTACATAAACAATCTATATACATATTATAAATGAAAGACATGCTATCGAATCATAACAGAAGTAATAACAATAATCAATATTTTTCCTTGGACCGATTCAACAGTATTTGGATACGCGAATTCCACCACATCACCAACAATAATGGTCGTGTCATAATCCCTCCGCCGCACCAATTGACCAATACACAACACATCCCTCCGCCGCACCAATGGCCGAAGCCCAATACCCGTACCAATGAGCTCATGAATTCTATGGCATGCCAATTGTATCCAATACTTCGAATCCAAGGTTCATTGTTCATGATTCATAACAATATTTCATATCAATAAACAATATCAATAATTCATGTCATACTTATCACATGTCAATGCTTTCAATGATTTTCATGACAACAATAATCATACTATGAATCATAGAATCAATGCAATGCTTACCGTACATTTACCAACATATGATCGATGACGTAAAGTTTCTAACTCAAAGGTTAGTACTAATAAATATAACAATAAATTCGAGTAGGCCCTAACCTAACTCGAGACGCTATTACACTCACATATCAGAACAAAGAAACAAAGATCGGAATGACACTGTGTCACCCGAGACAAATGCATCTACACTCACCTCGATATTAAGGTTCTCGAATAACGACGCCTTTTTCCTTGGTTGGCGGTTGTCCTTTCTCGACTTCTTGAACTAGATTAAATAGGAAATCGGTTAGGACTGACAGGACAATATCGAATAAATATAAAAATATTATTCAAACCTGATACCGAAACTTAGACCAACCAAGGATTTGAGCTTACCCAGACGTCGGCATAGATTCAATATTACTATATCGAAAATATCGGACCACCAATCAAACACTGGATCGTATAATTATTTCTCTCTCTCACTCGGTCTATCCTATTAATTTTGTTGAACTCTTACTCACTTTGCCGTGAGTGATCAATGCCCCTTACCCCTTTTATACTTGAATTGCCGCCCCTCAATTACCCTCTAATTTCTTCACGTATTCTTGCATTGTGGCATGAAATGGGAAATCAAATTCCCTTGCTTAGCCACGTGTGGCTTTGGTGGCCACCTTTTTTCATTTGCTTGCCACGCATAGTGGTAATATTTGCCACACCAAAATGGCATTTGCCGTGTGTCTCCCTTACGTGGGAATTCACGGCCAAATTCCTTCAATTTGAAGGATTCAGTCGTGGGTCCCACCTTTTATTTAAATAATAATAATTAACTAAATTGTTTAATCTATTTGGTTACTAAATCGAACCAACCTTTAATCGAAACAAAAATATTCGATTACTAGAACTTGACCCAAAATATCCTAATAAAATTAAATAAATTATAGAACCGATATAAAATACTCGGTCATCGGAACCTAATTTCGACTAGACCAATTTTTGGGATGTGACAGGAAACCTGGAAAACCTGCGGAGGACGGGCAATAGCTGAAACCTGAAGCCTTCCAAACTCCCTGTGCGAACGGGCAAAAAAACAAGACATGTTCGACCGATTCTCCTCTTTCCCCGCATCGGGGGCAGCAATCAGAGTCTTGAAAGTTACCATCAAAACGAGAAGCCAAGGTACCTTTTGTTGGAACAATATTATGGCAAAGCTTTCACATGAAGGACCGGATTTTTGTAGGAATCTCAAGACTCCAAATAGAACTCCAAAATCCCTTCTGAGTACCCGGATCCTCACTAGAGGAAGGATTTTCGCGGTCCTGCGAAGAGGCCTCAATAAATCTGTAGCCTGATCGCGCAGAGTATTCCCCATTCCTCGTATCGGCCCAAATGAAAGAGTCTTGAACGTGTGGCCCTCCAATCGAAATAGAGATGATTGCCTTGACTACAGTCTGGTCAAACATATTCCTAATCTTTGACAAATTCCATGAGCGACCATCTGGATTCATGAGGCTGCTAACCGATGGAGCCAGTGAGTCTTGAGGCATTAGAGTGGAGACTCGAAAACCATGAAGATTGGAACCCAGTTATCCTTCCACGTGGAAATGAACCTCCTGTTTCCAACTCTCTAGAGGCCTCCTTCTTTCAGAGTCTTGATGCCTTCCTTAATTCATGTCCATCACCAAGATGGGTTGGAGCACTTAGGGGCATCGAACATGTTTCCGTTGGGAAAATAAATTTCTCGGAGAGTCTGAGCAAGAAAGGATTACGGGTTCTTTAACACTTTTCATGCCAACTTTGTAACGAGAGCTTTGTTGAACATTCTCAGGTTTTTGAAACACATTCCCCTTGATCCTTTGGGCGGCAGAGATCCTTCCAGTTTATCCAATGGATACCTCTATCTTTGTTCGAACTATTATTCCACCAGAAATTTGCAATCATCGAGCTGAGATCATCACAAAAGGTGACGGGTAGAAGGAAGCATTGCATGACATACGTAGGGATAGCTTGGGCCACTGCCTTAATAAGAACTTCCTTTCCTGCCATATTCAGAAACTTTGCCCTCCAACTCTTGAGTCTATTTTGAACTCTTTCCTTGATGAACCCCAAAGCTTCTTTTTTACTTCTCCCCCAGAAGGACGGGAGTCCAAGGTATCGAGCATCTTCCTCCATAGGAGAGAAGCCCAGTACATTTGACAGATGTGATTTCAAATTGCAGTTGACATTGGGAGAGAAAAATACAGAAGATTTCTAGAAGTTAACAGATTGTCTTGTTGAGTTTTGGAATAACTGAAGAATTCAGAGAGTAGCTGCACAATTTCTTGCATTTGCTTCTGAGAACAAGAGGCAATCATCAGCAAAGAGCAAATGACTCATCACTGGGCATCTTCGTTTGATTCTCATACCCGTAAATTGATTCATCTCAGTCTCCTTATCAATAATCCAAGTCAATATACTAGAGATGAAGGTGAACAGAAAGGGAGATAACGGGTCGCCCTGTCGCAACCCCGACAAGCAGTAACTTCCCCAACACGTTCCCCGTTCAACACAAGTGAGAAAAAGATCGCCGTCACGCACTTCATGACTCTGCTAATCCACCATTCATCAAAACCCATCCTGCTCATAACAAAGTGAAGCAAGTCCCAGTCAATCTTGTCGTAAGCTTTCCCGGGGTCAATTTTTAGGGCCATAAGGCCTTTTTTGCCCTTTCTAGCCCGTCTAATTGCATGGAAAGCCTCATCTGCAAGAATAATGTTGTCGTGGATTGAACGACCCTGAACGAAGGCTGACTGAGATTGAGGTATTATATCAAGGAGAATAGCCTTCAGTCTCGTGGCAAGAATCTTGGTTATGACCTTGAGGGAGAAATTGTAGAGGCTGATCGGTCTGAAATGAGAAACCTCTGTTGGAGTGGTTCTTTTTGGGATAAGCACTATGTTCGTTTTATTTAGCCTCACCCCCATGTTACCCTCTCTGAAAAATGCTAAGACCATACCGATCAGATCCTCCTTCACCGTATCCCAGTAGGTTTGGTAGAAACACCTTGGAAAGCCATCGGGTCCCGGGGCTTTTGTAGCACCCATTCCAAAAACAACTTCTTTAATCTCATCTTCCGTCACTTCTTTCTTAAGATCATGGTTCATAGCATCGGTAACTAGAAGTGGAATATAATCTCTGAGACTTCCAAAGTCCACCGATTGATCTCTCATGAACACCTTTTGAAAGTGGTTTTGCAAGAAGTGTGCTATATGCTCCAGCTCCTCAAGCCAGGTCCCATTCTCACCTTTCAGTTTAACGATGGCATTTGTCATGCGGTGCTGAATGGTCGTGGCATGAAAGAATTTCGTATTCCTATCTCCCCATTTCAGCCAATTTATTCTGGATCGCTGATGATAATATCTTTCCTCACTTTCCCATTCTGCATCTAGTTCTTTCTGAAGCTTCTTGTATTCCTCCAGCTCCGACACTGTGAGTTCCCTACCCTGGAAGAGCTTGATCCTGGCCATTAGCTTTTGTTTCCTCTCGTTCCTCTGTTTTGATTTTTCTTTGTTCCACTTAATGAGGACAGATCTCGTGTTTCGGGTCTTTCTACCAAACCTGGAAATCACTCTCTCTCCAGGCGGAATAGTCCATCCATCAGAGACTTTCTGGGAGCATTCCTCATCAAGGAGCCATTTCGATTCGAACTTGAAGTCCTTTTGGTATTTTTTGGTGAAACCCTTGAAAAACAAAACAATAGAAGCATGGTCCGAAGCGACAACAACCTCCATTACTCCCAACGCCTTAGGGAATTCGAGACTCCACTCGGCGGAGCATAGGATACGATCCAACTTTTCAAGAATGGAATCATCACCGCTTCTTTGGTTGAACCAGGTGAAATGACCACCTTTAATAGGCAATTCAACCAGACTCGCAGAATTAACAAAATCATTATAGATTCTTGCTTCTTCTGGATTTACTGCGTTCCCGCCCTCTTTGTCCTCTTGTCTTGAGACCATATTGGAATCTCCTATAATAAGCCACTTGGTACTTGAAGAGCTTCTGAGACTTGATAACCGCTCCCAGAAATCATGTCTTTCGTCTCTATATAGGGGGCCATAAATAAAGGTACCAAACCAATTATCACCATTCTGAAATACCATCTTCCCATCGATGAAATTCTTGGTATGATTAAGAATAGAAATAGAGACTTCGTCATTCCACCAAAGGGCTAGCCCACATGTTATTCCGCAAGGCTCTACATAAAAAGAATAGCGTAATTTTATCTTCATCCTAATTTTCTCCAAGTATCTCTTTTTTTGCTTGGTTTCACTGAGGAAAATGATACCCGGTGAATGTTTGCTTACGGGGAAACGAAGAGCTCTAACTGTTTCTTTGTTTCTCAGACCTCGAACATTCCAAGCCAGAGTAGTCATTGTTTAAGACAGCTAAGGACAAACTTGTTCGAGCAAAAAACCTCAGATAGCCTCAACAGAGATTAGTACCAGAAAGCACAGCAAAACCTTAGACGAAAAAAACCCACCGGGGCTAAAAGCCAGACTTCAACCTCTTACCCCAGCAGAAAACCAGAACCCACAACTCTTGAAAATTCAGAACAGGATGAGGAACCACAGATTAAGAAAAACTCCAAGAAAGATAGAAACATGACGGCCGGCTGAAAACCGAAAGGCAACTTCTCCACAAAACCAGTGAGAAAGCCAGCAGCGCCCCGATTGGGCAAAAACCCAAAGGAACAAGCAAACTCAAAGCACGATACCAACACCAGAAGCGAAAGCAACCAATGCAAGCTCAGAAACGGTACAAAGAACGCATAAGCATAAAACACAAAACCAGTCAAAGCAAAAAAACAAAGTCACCTGGAGTACAAAATCATCAGCATCAAACCCGCAAACCCATCAAAACACACAGAATAAAAAATCTCCTTAAGGTTCAATCAAGCAGCAATTCACCAATTTCGATAACCAACAAAGATCAAAACGGAAAAAGAAAGGTGTGGAGCCACCAGAAGAGGGGAAGGGCGCGGGGAAAGGGGAGCAAACCAGGGGCGGGGATGTCGTCAGACAGAGGATCAGAAAAGGGTCAGAAGCGTTACCATAAAGAGTGGACCGGAACCGGAAAGGAAATTCGATGGAACTGTCTTCGACCTCAGAAGAAAACCAAAAAAACCTCGTGACGCAAAAGCCACCCAACTTTCAGACTACACCGCGGCTCCACAGAGCAAACCACCAGACACCACCGTCCTCTATTGCTCCGACGACCGTTGACCTCCGACAGGGACAAAGTGACCCGTACCGGCGGTCATATAACAAGGCGAAGTGGAAGATCGAAAAAGAAATCTGAGGCTCAGGAAGAATTGGTCGAGAGAGAAAATTGGGGGCGCGTGATGTTTAGTCTCTAAGATTTTTCCTACTTTGGATCGTTTGGGTTCATTAATTTAAAAATATATTGGGTAAAGTACACTGACGGTCACTGAACTTTGGTAAAAAAAAACAAAATGGTAACCAAACTTTTAAAAATCACAAAATGACAATTAAACTTTATGTTTTATAACAAAATGGTAACTAGACGTTAAATACCGTTAAGTGACTGTTATAAAATTTGGTATAATAACATATTTAGTCCTTCATATTTATACATTCAACCAATTTAATCCTAATTCGAAACAATTCACTAAATTTAGCCCTCGTAATTTATGCATTCAACCAATTTAATCCTAATTTGAAACTATTCACTAAATTTAGTCCTCATAATTTATGCATTCTTTCAATTTAGTCCTTAAAGCAAAATTACAAAGTATGGTAACATGATAAATAATTACAAATAAATTTTGATAGGAACTCGAAAACTCGACTCGACTCGAATCGAAAAAATTTCAAATAAAGTTTGAGTTGTAAAATATGACGCGTCAACTCGAATAACTCAAAAAAATTGACTCAACTCGATCAAACACTCATCTCTATCCCTTAAGATATGACGCGTCAACTCGAATAACTCGAAATATTTGAATATTTTAAATCATTTTTTCTTTTAAATCGAATATTTTTTTAAAATAGAATATTTAATATTTTCATATTTAAATCACATCGATTATTAAATAACAACTTTAAATATTCGATTTAAAAGAATAAATTGATTTAAAATATTTGAATATTTAATTAAATTTTTATAGGAACTCGAAAACTCGACTCGAATCGAAAAAATTTCAAATAAAGTTTGAGTTGTAAAATATGACGCGTAAACTTGAATAACTTGAAATTTTTTGACTCGACTCGATCGAACACTCACCTCTATCTTAAGATATGACGTTTCAACTCGAATAACTCGAATATTTTAAATCATTTTTTCTTTTAAATAGAATATTTTTTTAAATAGAATATTTAATATTTTCATATTCAAATCACATCGAATATTTAATAACTACTTTAAATATTCAATTTAATTTAAAAATATTCGATTTAAAAGAAAAAATTGATTTAAAATATTCAAATATTTAATTAAATTTTTATAGGAACTCGAAAACTCGACTCGACTCGAATCGAAAAAAATTCAAATAAAGTTTGAGTTGTAAAATATGATGCGTCAACTCGAATAACTCGAAATTTTTTTGCTTGAATCGATCGAACGCTCACCTCTATCTTAAGATATGACGCGTCAACTCGAATAACTCGAAATATTCGAATATTTTAAATCATTTTTTTCTTTTAAATCACATTGAATATTTAATAACTACTTTAAATATTCGATTTAATTTAAAAATATTTGATTTACAAGAAACAATTGATTTAAAATATTCGAATATTTAATAAATATTTAAATTAATTATTACATATTCGAATATTTAAAAGAAAAATATTTAAAATAGTTATTAAATATTCTAATATTTTAAATCATTTTTTTATTTTAAATCGAATATTTTTAAATTAAATTAAATATTTAAAGTAGTTATTAAATATTCGATGTGATTTAAATATGAAAATATTGAATATTCTATTTTAAAAATATTCGATTTAAAAGGAAAAATAATTTAAAATATTCGAATATTTTGAGTTATTCGAGTTGACACGTCATTTCTTAAGATAGAGATGAGCGTTTGATCGAGTTGAGTCAAAAAATTTTGAGTTATTCGAGTTGACGCGTCATATTTTACAACTCAAACTTTATTTGAAATTTTTTCGATTCGAGTCGAGTTTTCGAGTTCCTATAAAAATTTAATTGTAATTATTTATCATGTTACCATATTTTGGTATTTTGCTTTAAGACCAAATTGAAAGAATGCATAAATAACGAGGGCTAAATTTAGTGAATTGTTTCGAATTATGACTAAATTGATTGAATGTATAAATACAAAGGACTAAATATATTATTATACAAGAGTTTATAACAGTCACTTAACCTCACGTCCAGTTTACAATTCTAAACAAGTAAAATAATCAACCCAATTTTTCATACTCATTCATTCAATTCCCAGCCTACATTTTTCAGGCTAAAATGAAGAGGGAGGCTCGCCTACATGGTGTGTTTCGGACTTACCCGGTCCAATCATCTCCACGGAACCCGAAACTCGAAACACAACATGTTCAAACACTCGATTCGGTCCCGGCTGCCGGATCATTTTCCAATGTGAAATCAAATGCCAGCAGCCATTCCAACTTTACTGGAAAATGTGGGACGTCACAATGTCTCCAGTGTCATTTGAATCCGGTTAGTAAGTCCAAGGACAAGACAAAGGGCACTCAAAAGTTTAGGACAAGTCATAAATTTTCCGGGATTTCAGCCACTGGGGCTTTGGATTATTTGGATAGTTTTAATGAAGAAGATGAGAATTATGATCATCATGCAAATGATCTCGACGATGACTACGAGAATGGCGGTACACATGTTCTCATCGACGACGATGATTATATGGCAAAGTTTTGGTCTCTACATGACAAACAAAACGACAACAACGACAACGACGAAGATGATCGATCTTTCCTAGTATGAATTTGTAAGAATCATCCAATCAAAATGCGGAACTTTCGCAGATGTTGTGCTTGAACTTGTGCACGCTGCTGCTGGATATTCGAAGATGTATTCTCATGAGCAGCAGCCATTGCAAGTCGTGATTCGAGAGAAGCAGCTGAAATTTGGTTGTTAATTGAAGATTTCTGATAATGAAATGATTTTATGCTTTGGCCAATGCACACGAATAAGTACATCTAAAAATGTGTCGAACACGAATAAATATTTTAACAAAGAATTAAGAAAAGCAGAAGGCATTTTCGACACCCATGGATCACCTAGAGACTTGAATTCAATTATTTCAACTTTATTTATAAAAAAATAAGTATTCCAATTACAAACATATTGTGTCCCCAATAACCAGCATTGTGTCTGAAATTCAAAGCAAAATCTCCTAAACCAATAGTTCTAAGCAAGTGTAACAGTATAACCGGGCACAGACTTAATATGAAGCAATCACCGTTAAAATACCGGTAAAAGCAAGGCGGTCATGACGTGAAGCTATTTTAGGTAAGATCATCTTCCTCCATTTCTTTAGCTTTCAGCTTTTCCTTCACCCGAAGTAAAAGGCTTGTCTTCCAAGTATCCTGCAATGTGGTATTGTGTAAACAGAAAACACGCTATAATTCTAATTTCATCCGAGAAGCATTTGTGGTCGAAATTGGCATACCAATGGGGTCATGCTGTCAAACTCCTTGACAGCGTCTGTAAACTTCGTGACATCTTCCTCATCCATAGCAGAAGCAATGTCCTGTCACAGAAAGCATAAAGCTCATTACCATATGAATTTCAAAGGGTAAGGACCGGATTCTCAAAAGTACTACCGTTAGAAGTAAAGAATCGTAGGTTAACAAGTTTTCTGGTTCGGACGTAAGGCAGTAACCAGATATTTCACCATTCATCAGCCAATGCAAATGAAAGGGGGGAAATAGAACAAATGGAAAAAATGCAACCACTGAATAGGCATCTTTAAGCAATCAAAAAAAACTAATCACATCAACTCCTTTAGCAATAGAAAAATAAATTAGAAAAAATTTATAAACTGTTTCTTTGTGATAACTTACAGCTAATAATCTACACTCTCGTGTTCCAGAAAAAGTTGGATCCATATCCTGAAGAAAGCAAATGTAGATTGAGGAGAAAGTTCAATATAAACAGAGGTAAACATGTTTTTACGATGCCAAAACGTCAACCTGATATCGCTCTAATGCATTGGTGATTGCAACGACATCGCCTTTGCAGAGTTGACAAATGCCTGCATTGAGAAGATGCCCTTTAACTCCATACTTCAGCAAGTTATTGGTAATTGACTGCCGTGCTATCTCTTCATAGATCTCAATGGCTTTCTGGTATCTGAAGAAATTCAAAATTAGTTCTATAAAAATTTCTCAAATTTTACATGGGGAGCTGTATTTATCTGAGCAGACAGCACAAAATCATAGAAAGACCAACATCTATTAGAAATGAATATGCTTACTGTTCTATCTGAGCAGCAAATTGTGCAACTTTCTGCTTGCACTGATTGGCAGAAGTAGATACTTCTTCACTTTGGAAGAAATCGGCAGCCTTTTCGTAATAATCCATGGCCTGTTCAATGTTTTGTTCAGACTCGTATAATTCAGCAATTTCCTGCACATGAAAGAGGCATATGTGTCTATCAATAACCGTAAGCAACATCATGATACAAAGTTGTGGATATAGAGGGGAAACGGTAACAGTACTATGATAAAACATGAATGCCTAACACACGCTAACAGAGAGAAAATTTCAACAAAAACAAAAGAAAATGAAAAGTTCCCACTATAAAATTATGCTTGCACATGAATGAAGAAGCAATACCTTATAATACCTTGCAGCCATACTGATCCTTCCAATATCACAGAACATGTTCACTGCCTGCTGCAAGCACGATATAGCCTCTGTATAGAATCACAAATTTAGTAACGAACAACGATTACACTAAGCGAAACTATGCACAAATCACTTACCATTTGGCGATGTTTTCTTATAGCAATGAGCAGCACTAACATACGCTTGAGCAGCTTCATGTTGGCTTTCTAACTACAAAAGGGGGAGAGCAAATAAAAGGGTCAAATTCAATCATACAAAACAGTTAATTACAATGAATTAAATGCAATTTTGTTCAACTGCTTACTTTCAAATGACAATTTGCTAACTTTACATAAATTGATCCAGCTTTGTCCCCTTGTGAAAAGAAAATATATAGAGTAAATTCAACAGCTTTATTTTTAAAAATCAATTTCATCACATTTCAAATATCCATTGAATTATAAAGTAATTAATCAATAATCTGATTCCAAAAGAACTACATTAATTCTTGACGCAATCGGGATTATCCAGCAACAATAATCAATAAACAGAAACATAATACAACAATTAAAAGTTAGGAACAACAACAGCAATAAAAATATTTGATCGCCATATTTTTTTTCTTTCTAATTTTGATCGCCTCGATAGAAACATTAATCATAGATTTCGGATTGAGATTTCTGCGTCGCGAACTTAATCAGAAGATCTCGAATTTTTATTTTTTGATCCAGCAATCTCGAGAAACAAACAGAAGATAATATTTAAAGGAAAAAAAGGAAAGAAATACAGGATTTGGCGAGCTTGAAGAAATTGGCAGCTTTCTCAAAGAGATCGGCGGCATCTTCATATTTGGAGCCAAAAAAGCCCCAGCTGTTTAGCTTTTTCTCTGCGTTTTTCTCGAATTCTTCTCCTCTGGCTGATTGATCTCCCATTTCCCCCCTTTTGTTTTGATCAGAAATAAAATTGAAAAACTAAAACATAAAAAAATGAGGAGCCTTATGATTTATTGGGGAAAATAAGATATTTATGAATTTTCCTCTTTTCTTGAATGAATTTTCTACCTCTGATGTAGTTGAAATATATATTTAACTATTATATTCATAAATCTAATATTAAATAAATATTTTGGAATAATAAATAAAAAAACTAAAAATAAAGTTAATTCTAATAAATCATTTCTGGCCATATATAATATATATGGATAAATATTATATCCACAAGTGCCTTAGTTTTAGGGTATAGGGAGTTAGTTTAGGTATAAGGTTTAAGAGTTTAGGTGTAGGAGTTAGAATTTAGGGATAATTGTTTCAATTTAAGGTTTAGGGTCTATAGGTTAAAACCTAAATCCTCACCATATTATCCTAAAAACTAGACCCTAAACTATAAACCCTAAATTATAACCTTAAATTGAAACAACTATTCCTAAATTTTAACCCCTACACTTAAATCTTATTCCATAAACTAACTACATATACCCTAAACTAAGGCGCTTGTTACTATGTATAATATATATATATATATAATCAAAGATTTGAATCCAATCTTTGCTAAAGTTATTTTAATAATTAGAATTTTAAATCGATAATTTGATTTTAACTTATTAAAAACATTTTATTTATATTTATAAAGCCGAATGATTCAATAGTTTTGAATGTTTCCGTTTTCTTAATCAATAAGTATTTTTAATACTTTTCTTTATCGGTGTGAGCCAAGTCGACTTGAATTGTTTTAAATATTTACAATATTATAATGTTGATTGCTTTCAATTTAAATTGTTTTCTATAATTATATATATATAGTTATATTTTTCATATGTGATATATATATATATATAGAAAAAATTAAGGTGTGCGACTTTTACTTAGAAAATTAATATATTAATTACTAAAAAAATTAAGTTATTTGAGTCTATTTTATAACTCAACTTTAATTAAAAAAAATTAATCTTTAATTTTGACCCTTAAATTTTATACCTCCAATGGCCTCCACCAATTTAGACTCAAAGTGAGCGAAACGTAACAATTGAAAGCTAAATATCAAAATTTAAATAAATAAAAAAACACAAACAAAAATGACTTATTTATTGACGTATATTTACCCTAAATTATTTCATATTTCCTATATGTTTACAATAATTTATTATTATTATTATGCTGGTGCGATACAAGAGTAACATCTGTTTAACTTTTTTAGTCTTTTCAAAGACGGCACACACAGCATAGCATAACTGGTGCTCGAACCCGGGTCCCAAGGTATGATAAACACCTTTGCCACCAGGACACAAGGGGATGAGCTATTATTATTATTTTTTTTTTGAATAGTCTAATCACATGTTCATAGATATTTTTAACCATTTGACAATGAGCATACATCATATAAACATAACGATTTAAACATGTATCTTTTTGGATGAACATAATCTATTTTTTCACTAGGACATTTGTTGAGTTCAAGTTATTATTAATTTTAAATTCATTTACTCCAAACTTACGCCATTACACCTACCATATATTAAAATTTTAAATTTTTATCCAAAGCAAAATGAATACATATTCTAATAAGTAGAAATATTAACTTCAAAAATTTAAACTTTTATGATTTGAATACCCCCAATATTTTACATGAGATAGTTAAGTACTCGATTTAAATTAATCGAAATGTTAAAAGCCAAGAAACAAGAAGAGCAAATTGATCCAAATAAGTGGAATCCACCTTTAAAGATTATGAATGGGAAAGATGTCTACTTTACAAATCCAACCCCAGTTGTTTTCATTGTCCCCCAATCCATTATATATACAATTTTTTTTATGCAAATATGAGCAAAAGGGGCTTTAGATTTACCCCACATAGAAAAGCATCAATCTTGATGAATCCAAGTGATACATCAAAATCCAAGCAAACCAAATTTTTCAGAAGGTGGAACACTTACTATGATCAGCCCACGGTTTGCATACAGACCTGGATACGAAACATCGACGGCTAAAACGGCGCATTTTTTGTCCTAGCAAGATGGCTTGAGAGCAGTTGCTTTAGGGGGCACGAGCACGGGTTCATTACTTGCAGCTTTCATTGCAGCAATCTCTTCTAATCGTTTCCATCTGGCTTCACGTTTAGATTTAACCTCATCTTCTCGTGCTTCGTCTTCTTCAAACTTATGCAAGCACTCCTCAAAGAGGTCAGGGTCAGTGTCGGAGAAAATCTTGCGGACGTTTAGTGTCAAGCTCTGCACTGCTTGATTCCAGTGGTTTCTAGCATTCTTTTCCAAGGAAGGGAAGATAATGGGAAGTATAGCGTTCCGGTTCTGTTTTATTAGGTTCTCGATATGATCGTTGTTCCATAAGAACAAAGCCCTCTCTGCCACCTGCAAACATAGTTTGAGTTTTTTATGCTAGAAAATACAAAGACATCAAGAAATTAGCACATCATCTTTAAACTTTCACATGCTAGTTCTGCACATAATTTAAGTGTGTATTCGGTGCAGTTTCAAACTGTAACTCCCTATATTACTCCGACTCTTCATTTTTCTTCAAGTTCGCATGTCCGGCGTCCATGTTCAACATATACTCGGAAATAGGCATAGCGGATATGATACACTAATGACCCTCCAAATACATAGGAATCTCATAACTATACCGGACAAATAGCCATATTAGACAGTTACACCTGAATCCAGGTAACATAGATAACTACAACTATGATTGAAATAACTATAAATACAAGTATATCTTGACATCTTCGGTTTTTAACTAGTTATGTTTTGTCAAGGGGATTTTGTAAAGAAAGAAAAGAGCAAAGTTGCAAGTAACGGACCGATGGAATTCTTACCTGAAAATGCGAGCTACTCAAGCAACGGCCTATCTGGCAGAATAAGGGAACCATGCAACGTTGAAACTCAGCAAGTTGTGTGGCTTCTAAAACTTCCTCCAGTTCACCCAAGAACATGACTTCTTTGGAACTATTTGTAATCGGCCAATACTTTAGCAAGCCCCGAATAAAAGTATCAGCAAGCTTGCAGTCTTTCTCGACAAATTGAGTAATGCAATAAGACAACTGCTGATGGTACATGGGTATGCACTTCGGTTTGTGAAGTGGTATTAATGCACGGACAAGAAAGAGCTTATGTTCTTCTTTTAGTGGCAAAGCAAACCCATTGATTATACTACCAAGTATTTCTAATAGCTCTGCAATTCCATTGTGTTTTTCGGTTTCAAAGATAAATCGGTAAAAGATGTTGTTGATTGCTTTCCGGATGAATGGACGATGGACCATAAATTTCCCGTAGATGCGATGCAACACAGTTTTCAGGTACTCCCTTTCTCTGGGGTCCTCTGACTCAAAAAGGTCTAACAACCTTAGAACGAAAGAGTGATCGATATATCGCTTGGCCATTTTTGCATCCGTCTCGGGTGATGCCACAAACCTCAAAAGAAAATCATAAACAACTTGCAAATGAGGCCATGCGGAATCCATCGAGGGCTCCTCCTCTTCCAAATCAAATGCTTCTAAAACCTTGTTCTCGCGTGGTGGAGAAGTAAGCGTTCTAAACAAATTTACAGACACCATCTTTACCATTTCTAGCATAACAGTCTCCGAAAATTTCCCATTAGCGGATGAAACATAATCCACAAGCTCTAACAAAGTTTGCCGCTTGATATCCTTCTCTTTGATGTTTTTCGTTGGGTCGGTGAAGTCAAACACGACGCAACACATGCTCAGCTTTCTGATAAACAAGTTCTGCTTCTCGGAATTCGGAACATCTCTAAAACTAGGCAATGCCTCAAAGGAAGCAGCGAAAGTATTCCCATTCAACTTTGCATTCACCACTTGAGAAATCCTATTCCCTTGATTCAGCCCTGAACCCGGAGTAGATTTAAACCCAGAAAACGATGCACCACTCGAGTTTGCAAAGCGATTACTCGCCAAATCGCTGTTTCTCGAACTGGTAGAAGCACTCGACGAGGAGGTAAAGGCTCCCCCCTCCCTATTGTCACTCGACTTAGATGGTTTACGAGGGAGCCTATTAAGTATTTGTTTGATCATCCTTACTTTGAACAAGAAACACAAAAAGAAAACCCTTCAAAGCAAATGCACTGTCAAATACCCAGAAACGAAAGCATAGATGCCAAAAACTCGTCGACTCATAATCCGAAAGCCATCCATGAGCCAATTCACCAATAAATGTGCAACTCCATCCTCACTAAGATCAACCATTCATTCAATGCCAACAGAGAAATCCTTGTTTCTTTGAACAGCAACAAAAACCCAGTTCGATTGTTGGAAGAAAAAAATATCTAAAACACAGAAAACCAGTCCAAACATCAGCACATCAATCAAGTGTATGACAAAAGTCCCCAATCAGCATACACAACCTCCACATTAACCCCATCCAAACCATAAAATTGAACTCCAAAAGCTCTAAGTTTTTAGCTGAATTACTTTAAAATGAAATGAACAAAGAATATTCACCTGTTGTCTCCTTGAAACTAACTTTCCTCACCTTTCAAAGATTGAAAAGAAAAGAAGAAAGCATTGAGCTAGATCAAAAGATATAGATCTGGGTTTGATCTTAAAAACCCAATCAGCATTTTCCACCTGAAGCAACCTGCAAAATTATCAAAAACAGCATAAAAAAGAGTCAGCTTTAGTCCAGAATGAAGGTAAAAATCCTTTACTTACAAACAATCTTTTCTTTATAGAATCTAAAGTAATGGATTTAGAAAGAAACGTCATCGAACAACCTTTGGATGTAGTTGTTGTTTGATATTTTTGTCTTTTTGAAGGAAAATAAATGTTCGAATTAATCCAATTTCCTTTTTTTTTTTTTTTTAAATGTTCTTTTCTTAACATCCTCTGCGAATTAAAGCTTTTTGATTTGCTCCGGATGAAGATGGAATCCAATTGACTAAATTACCCTTAGAAGTTTTGAAGGAAACCGGCCTTTTATTTGCTTCGGGAGGGGATGAGATGAAGGCTAAGAATGGGAAATGGAGAGAATTTTATTGAGTTAGGACAGATCCCTTTCCACATCCTTATTGCCTTGTCACCCCTCCAAGGCTCCGAGCTTCGTATATTACTAGTTTAGTGTATTTATTTTTAAAAATGCGGTCAATTTTTTTTTTTGAATATTTTAGTTTGAGATTTAGATGTTTTGTATTATTATAAAAAAACTCTAATAAATAGATGAAAAATATAAAAAACTGACATGAAAAGATATAAAAATTTTAAATTAATCATATAATTTTTGTCAAGATAAAATAATTATGAGTTGATCAACTATAAAATAAACATATTATAAGATAATAAGTGAAGGTTAAAAATAAAAGGGAAAACTACACTGGTGGTACCCTAACTATGCATGTCTTCCTACTTTGGTCCCACAACTATGTTTTTCGGCAAAAGAGTCCCTTCCATCACATAGTTTTTCTGTTTTGGTCCCTCGACGTTAAAACCCTAACGGTTTTGCTGACTTGGCTTATTTTATATTTTCCCCAATTTCCACCTCATTTATTAATAAAATAAAATCAGCTGACGTGTAAAAACACTTGAAACGACACTAAGCCTAAACCCATTCTAATCAGATCAGTTTTCCTAAAAATCAACCTAATCGTATTCTAGGGTTCTTCTTCTCCCGAAATTTTCACCCCAAATCAATCACCAAATCTTCAAAATCGAATCAATTTTCTAGGGTTCTTCCTATCCAGAAACTTTCACTCAAAATCAAACACCAAATAGACTTTAATCGATTCGAATTTCTAGGGCTCTTCTTCACCAGAGAAATCGCACCCAAAATAGAATCAAACACCTATTTTGAGGTTCAACGCGAAATGGTTTGGAAACTGAGAATCAAAGGGAAACCAAGCCCTCTATATGGTAAGTTTATAGTTATGATGTTTCTTTTTTTGGAAATAGTACTTTATTTAATGGTTTGAAAACTGAGAATCAAAGGGAAATCAAAAAGTGTCTTTACTGATTTATTTTCTGGTGTTTACCTTTTATCGAAAAAACATGTTTTTGTCTTTACTGGTGGACCACTATAATTTTATCGAAAAAAACATGGGTAGTGGGTCATACAATTCTTTAATGGTTTATTCTATTGAATTGCTACTGAAAATATTACATTGTTTATGATTCTTTATGTTTACAGTGGTTTATGTAGATGAATGACAATATTTTATTGTGTTTTTTGCAGCCCCAAGTCTCAACTATTCACAGCAGTTATACACCATGGTGGTTCTTTTGTCACTTCACGCAAACTGAAGTATAACAACAACCTGGTATTTTATTTTGATTTCTGTGATGTTGATGAAGTTTCTATGTTTGAATTAGCTCACATGATTGAGACTCTAGGGATAACAAAACAGTGAAAGCCTTTAGAGTAGTACCTGGAGTGTCATTTAAGGTTGTAGCTTTGAAAACTGATAGTGATTGTTTGAACATGGTAGCTGACTTACCTAAGAATCATCATGTGCATATTTACTTGGTTGAAATGGATGAAAGTGTGGGTTTAGGGTCAAAAGATGAAACTGAGTTTGAGTATGAGGAACCTAACCCTTATAGTTATAATGAAATTGATCCTGAATTTGAACCCCAACATACACCATTTGAATTTCAAGCTGAATTTGACCCTCTATTTGAACCACAACATGAATCTCAAGATACACCATTTGAACCACAACATGAATCTGTTGTTACACCCCAAGTTGAACCTCCATTTGAATCTCAAACTGAAACTTTCCTTGCATCCCAAGATACACCATTTGAATCCCAAGCTGAATCTGTTGTTACACCCCCAGTTGAACCTTCATTTGAACCACAAACTGAACATTTTCTTGCACCCCAAGATGAACCTCCATTTGAATCCTAAACTGAAACTTTCCTTGCATCCCAAGATACACCATTTGAATCCTAAGCTGAATCTGTTGTTACACCCCCAGTTGAACCTTCATTTGAACCACAAACTGAACCTTTTCTTGCACCCCAAGATGAACTTCCAGTTGAACCCCAAATTGAACATAATGTTGAATTCCAAGATGAACCATTTATACCCCAAACCCAAGCTGAATTTTTATTTGAACCCCAAACCCAAACTGATCCTGAATTTGAATTCCAAGATGAACCATTTATACCACAAGATGAATTTTCATTTGAACCCCAAACCCAAACTGAATCTAATATTGCATTCCAAGATGAACCATTTGTACCCCAAACTGAACCTCAATTTGTACCACAAACTGAACATGTTTTTGCATCCCAAGATGAACAATTTGAACCCCAATCTGAACCTGTTTTTGCACACCAAACTGAACTACAAATTGAACCCCAAACTTATTCTGACTCATCAGATTCTGAGTACTTAGCTAGTGAATCTGAATCTGACTTTGAGAATAGTGATTATTCTGTTGAAGATGTTATGGAGCCTTTATTTAGTGATAGTAGATTTAAAAATTAGTTTAGGGTTCATTTCGAGGAAGAAAGGGTTGCAAGTGAAAAAAGGGTACAAAATGATGAAGAAACTGAATATTCTGACTCACTACATAGTGTAGATGAGTCAGATTCTGATTCAACTAGTGGTGTTAGGAAGAAAAGATTTGCAGAATTTAATGATGAGCTGGACATGGAGAATTCTGAGCTAAAAGTTGGTATGCTTTTTACCAATAGAGAGGTGTTAAAGGAAGCAGTTATGAATTTTGGTTTGCAGAATAAACTAGGTCTAAAGTTCAAAAAAAATGACAATCGAAGGGTGAAGGTGATTTGCAAGCATGGATGCCCATGGGTACTAACGGGAGAAAGAAAAAATCCTAAAGCCCCCCAGGTTAAAACTTGACAAATTAAGTCCATTCAAAATGAACATTGTTGCAGTAAAGAGTTCAAAAATAGTAGGGTGTCATCCAAGTTTATAGGTAGGAAGTACTTACATTTTTTTCTGGCTGAAAGAAAATTTTCTATAACTTCCCTACATGAAGCTGTTAAGAAAGATTATGTGCATCATGTGCATCACTCTAAGTTGTATAGGGCAAGGGAAAAGTCCATTGAACTTATTGAGGGCAAACACAAAGAACAATATGGTTTGTTTTATGATTATCTTGGGGAACTTAGGTTGATCAATCCTGGGACCACCACTATCTGTAAGTTAGATGAGAGAGTATTTGAAAGGGTGTATATCTGCATGCAAGCATGCAAAGATGGGTTTAAAGATGGTTGTAGGCCTATTATATGCCTTGATGGATGTCACCTAAAGGGACATCATAAAGGTCATTTGCTAGCTGCTATTGGGATTGATGCAAATGACTGCCTATATCCCATAGCTTTTGCAGTTGTTGAAAGTGAATGTCATCAATCATGGTTCTGGTTTCTTGAACTTCTGGCCCTAAATTTGAAGTTGAACAACTCACACATCTCATTCATGCCTGATAGACAGAAAGTAAATATCATCACTTATATTTTGTTATGTTACATGTTTTATATAATTGACTTGAAATTTACCTGATTATTTATTTTTGTCTTAAATGTAGGGACCGATTGGTGTATTGAGAGAACTGTTTCCACATTCTAATAACAGAATATGTGTGAGACACTTGTACAATAATTTCAAGAAACAACATAGTGGAAAAGCACTTAAGGATGGCTTGTGGAAAGCTGCCAGAGCAACTTATGATAGAGAATATGAAGATGCCATGTCTGAAGTGAAATCTCTATCAAGAGATGCTTATGACTGGTTGAGTGAGAATGATCCTAGAAACTGGAGCAAGGCATTTTTTCCAACAATAACCAAATGTGACATGCTACTGAATAACTTATGCGAGTCTTTCAATAAGGTAATATGTATTTTAATTGTGTCCATATTTGTTTGTCCAAAGTTAATTATATTTAACTTTTTTTTGCAGTTTATTCTTGAAATAAGAACAAAACCAATCATAACCATGTTGGAGGCAATTAAGACAAAAATTATGCAAAGGATTGCAAAAAAGTCTGATGAAGTTGATAAGTGGATTGGACCTTTATGTCCAAAGATTCAGAAGAAGTTAGAAACATCAATGCAAATGTCAGCAAGGTAATGTTAAACTTTAAAATTCAAATCTATTTATGTAGTAGCTGTTTAACTTTAGAATTCAACCATGTTGAAATTTACCTTTTCAAAGATTGCCAATAATGTCAAATGTTTAACTGCTGTGACTGTTATAGTCTTCCTAATGTGGTCCCTTAATTATTATAGTCCTCCTAATTTGGTCCCTTTACTATTATAGTCCTCCTAATTTGGTCCTTTAACTATTATAGTACTTCTAAGTTGGTCCCTTTATTATTACAGTCTTCCTATTTTGGTCCCCTGGCTATGTTGTTAAATGTAGTGGTTGTTATATGATTAAGTAGTTTTAGATTGAGTACACAGTAAATTAGAATAAGAAAAATATTAGTTTTCCCTTTTTTAATCTATCTATTTAGTAGTTCTTACATGGTTAGAAAAATATTAGTTGTTATATGATTAAGTTGTTATAATGTAGGTGTTGGACTACCAATGCTGGTGGCAATAAATACCAAGTTTCATATGGACCACATTCCCAGCATGTTGTGAACTTGACAGAACACACGTGTTCATGCAGAAAATGGGACTTGACAAGTAATTAATATATATTGCTTTTATTTTGTTTATACTATGTTTATACTATGTTTAATATGTTTCATATATTTTGGTAGGAATTCCATGTCACCATGCAATCTCAGCCATACTGATGAAAGAGGAGAGACCTGAGTCGTATGTGGATGACTGTTACAAAAAGATCACTCAACAAGCAATATACTCTCATTTGATGAACCCAGTCAGAGGTCCTGATCAATGGGCTAGACAAACATATTGTGAACCCATCTTACCTCCAACCATTAGCCAGGCAGACCTCACAAAAAAAGGAGGAAAGAAGTTGATGAACCCATTATTCAAGGTGTTAGAGTTACTAAGAAAGGTGTAACACTTAGCTGTTCTAAGTGTAAGAGAACTGGCCACAATGTCAGGACATGCAAAGGCATTGTTGGTGAAAATAGTTCAAGTTCAAGAACTCCTCGCACCAGAAGTGCACATCCCCAGCAGGCTCCAACAATTTCCACCACTGCTCCTCAGCAACAGCCAACAACTTCCACCACTGTTCCTCAGCAACAACCAACAACTTCCACTTCCACCAGGCTCCAACCACCTTCAAAACAACCACCACCTACAATAAGACCTAAACTCTCGGTGCGTATTATTTATGTATTTTTCAACATAACACTTCTAATTAAAAATGATCTTGAAGACTAACTATTCTTTTTCTTATATAGATAAAAAAGTCTTCTCATGGCACTTGGAAACAACCTGCACCAGCCAGTAGTGCCCCTACCCAAGAGGCTCAAACAACCACAAGGACAAGTGTTCCTGCCCAGCAAGCTTCAACACAACCACCCCCAATTCAAGTTGTTAGATGGATGCTCAACAACAGCCAAGAAAGTTCAACAACTCAACCTTCAAGAAATCTTTGAATTCATTGAAGAAGTTGTTGCTGAATCTATTTTGTTTTCTGCTTTAAACTATTTAGGTAGAAATTTGATGATGAAACTGAAAATGACAATAGCTTCTCTATTTTGTGTTATGTTGAAGGGTGTATACCTATTTTTTGTGTCATTTGATGACATTAACAACTGCTAATTTAAACATTGATTAGCAGTTATTTTGAAAGGGTGTATGAAGCTATTTTGAGTAGCAATATATTGAAGAATTTCAGTAAAATTCAATGTTATTATTCTTTGTGTCCTTGTGAATGGAATAGAGATCACATCTTTGTGTTATAGTGAATGGTAATAATAGAGAAAGAATGTTACATTTACAGGCACTTTAAACATTTTTAGAAAGCTAAATGGCTTCATTTCATTGATTTTAACTTCAAAAACTGATAGAAACATACATAAACAAAAGTTGAACATCAACCCTCAATAAACCCTAAATCTCAATACAACATAAACCTACTAAACCCTAAACGGGATTAAAAATCTTAACCCTTAAACATCAATAACTCCATTACATCACAAACCTATTAAACTCTAAATACATCAAAAACCTACAAAGCCAGAAATTAACCCCATAATTCCATTCATGGCAGTTATTGAAACATCAATAACCCAGAAATTATCCTAAAAATTACCCTAAAAATGCCATATAGGCAAGAACAACAACACATATAATCCAAAACATTCGCTCTCTATTCCTCGCGTGCTCCATGGCCCTTCTTTTTTTAACAACCCAGCAATGATCATTCTTGGGCGTTCAGGAATTTCAGCATCAACCCACTCAAAAAACCGACATTTCTTATTTTTTTTGCCGAAATTTGGGCAGCCAAGAAATCTTCTGCCAGGATTCTCTACTGTCCAGCTTGTTTTTAACTCGCATGGACATTCACAATAACAAAATCTGTTCATTCTTGATCCTTCCATCTTCAATCAGCTTCAATTTGGGAAGTCCTTCTTCAAGTCGTCTCTTTCATAGTGAAGAAAGGAATAGAGAGAAAATAGAAAATTAGGGTTATGACCCTTAATTATGAACATCTTTTTATAAAGCCAAGTGTTTTTACACGTCAGCTGATTTTATTTTATTAATAAATGAGGTGGAAATTGGGGAAAATATAAAATAAGCCAAGTCAGCAAAACCGTTAGGGTTTTAACGTCGAGGGACCAAAACAGGAAAACTATGTGACAGAAGGGACTCTTTTGCCGAAAAACATAGTTGTGGGACCAAAGTAAGAAGACAGGCATAGTTAGGGTACCACCAGTGTAGTTTTCCCAAAATAATTTGACACTCAAAAGTATCTTTTCAACCGTAAAAGTTAAAATCTAACTGAATATGAAACAGAACTTGAACTTAGACGTAACCTAATTTTTGAACAATTTTTTTTCTAGTATATATGGACGGACGCAAAATTTTATATTAAATGGTGTGAACTATTAAAGAACTATATTAAAATTTGTTGTCAAAATGAGAAGACATCGAACAAGATAAGAGATTTGGAGGACCAAAATAATTGTGGCAGATTCAAGCAATTTACCCCTCATAAATTTGGGTTAAAAACTCGCATACAAGACAGGAGTCAGAGTAAAAAAGATAAGAAGAGAAAAAAGTATCATCCTATAAATTCATTCTTGTCTAAACGCATACAAACCTTTCTTTTACTGTTGGTAGTTAGATGACGTTGTGTCCTGTAAGCGTATGGAAAGATTGACAAAGGTAAGCTCAATTTTTATATATTAAGCTTTGTATGTTGGTCACGTGAACAAGATGTTGTAGCCTTTAACAGAATCTCTGTTCCAATACAATATGAAGAACCTGATAATATTGGCCACCAAAAAAGTTTGACTACGAAAAAATTGTTGTTATGAATTGCCTTTGTAGTTTGTCAAACATGAAGATACTAAGGGGCGTTTTCGGGACCATACAAAGATGAAAGAATCAAGGGTAAGTTTGTTTTTGATGTGTATCAAATATATTTTTTCACTTTTCTATTTCTCTATTTTTCCTGAGGCGGTTACAAATATTTTTTTAACTTCTTCTTCTTTTTCATCGTTATTTTTTATCGGCGGCAGCCTTTGGCCGTTTTGCTGAATCTGTACATAAATAAAATTCATCTTTTTTGATGAATGTTTCGTTTTTTTTCAAGTTTGTTTCTTGTTTTTCGTCTACTTTGTCGAATTCTTATTCAAATATGCTTTTATGGCAGTTCTTTTGTCTGCTTGGTGGCAGTTCTTTCGTCTGATTTTTAGCAGTTTTTGTCTGTCTTAATGACAGTAGTTTGTCCTTTGATAGTTATGCGTTCGAGTGACGAGTATCAACGAGCGCTTTTCAACGAAAGAGGTCATTCTATACATGTTATGATTCCCTTTGGTGGTTGTGCCGACATGCCAAGATCAAGTAACGGAAGAATTTTTGCTATATTCAAAGAGCACTCAAGGCAAAGTATAGTTTTTCTGGATTTTTATTTCAGAATATATCTTCTGACAGTGTTAGGTTTAGTATGTTCAACGTCTTTTACACGTTTATATTTTTGGGGTTTGTTCAACACTGTATTTCTATTGTAAAAGATGTGAGTCATTTGTATTTCTTTCGTTGTTGAATATAATCCAAATTCTAAAAAAAAGTAAGATTGTTTTTTCAAAATTATAAAAGATAAGATTTGGACTTTAGATGACCTACACAGCTACACTACTCATATTACTTGACAAGCTCAACTCTATTGGGTCAATTCTTAAACGTAGGCCCTGTTTGTCAATTAGTGAATAGCTAATAGTGGATAATGAATTATATTAATTGATAGTTGTTAATTAATTGCATTAGTTAATTTGACTAGCGAATTGTATTAGCTGATTTTATAAAAGTGTTTGGTAAAATTAACTTATAGTTAGATTATTTAAACAAGCAAAATGACATATAAGAACATAATTATATTCAATACTTATTTGAATAGTTTATTGGTTATCAATATTTTGTATCTAATTAATATTAATTAGATCTATAAAATTATTTTTAATATAATTTTTTAAACATATTCAAATGATTTATATATTAATTTATTATTTATATAATAATTTTAATATAATATAATTAATTAATAAATTTAAATACACATATAAATATGTGTTAATAAAAAATAGGATTAGCTTATGCGAAAATATTTAATTTAGATTATTTTGAGATTTTTGGTAACTGGTAGTGGTAAAAGATTCTTTACAACTCTAATATCAAACTCCTAATCTCAAAAATTCATATTATAAACTTTTTTAAAATTAGCAGTTTCACCCTAATCCACTCTTTCAATCTGTTGTTCACCAAATAACAGCGAATTTGACTGGTCAACTCTCTAATTATGCCTTAAACCTCTAATTTTTGCCCAAATCTCTCTTTACCAAACAGGGTCGTAGTATTTTTCAGTGTTAACTATTAACTGAAAATGTTAATTAATAAAAAAATATAATTAACTATAAAAATAATTTTAATATTTTATTTATTGTTTTTGAATTGGGAAAAAAGAAATTTAAAAAAACACTCACCCCAAATTCTAAATTGTAACCAACAAACTATATTAAATTCGGAATTCAATAACTTTGAGTCTCCATTAATCAAAATTAAAATGATGACGTCGAACACTTGGACAATAAAACAAAAAGGTAAAGACTTCTTCTTAAAAAACAAGAAACAATAAAATCCCCAAAAAATAAATCATTGAAAATAATGAAATTGGTAAAGAATCACAATCTAAAACACTCATCATCAAACGTCGGAATTGTATGATTATAATGAAATGAAGTCTGTCAACATCTTGCAGCACCTAATAGAAAATAAAAATTAATTAATCAAATGATCAGAATTCAAAGAATGTAATTATAAATCTTAATCATTTGATTAATTAATTTTCTATCCTTCCTTTTTTCATTCTTCATACCAAGCAGAGCCTAAAAAAAAGAGGTCAAACCCAACAAGTGGCTCCAGTAAAAAAGAAAATAATATTCGTCATAGGAGACCCAAATTCGAACACCTTGTGTGTGATTTGTCAAAGGGTTAAGAAAAAATATGAACATATATTACTATGTAATCACACCAATATATTAAAAAAAATCAAAATATATCATATCTGAAACCACAACCACCCCAAAGAGATCAGTTCTAAGCTATGCTAAAAGATTGTACAAAAACTTTTTCTTCTTTTTGAGACCCAGGTTCCAGCACATGTGTGTGACTTGTGAAAGGGTTAAGAAAAAATATAAACAAATACTACTATGTAATCACACCAGTATATTAAAAAAAATAAAGAAAAGGTCAAAATATATCATATCCGAAGCCATAACCACCCCAACGAGATCAATTCTAAGCTAAGCTAAAAGATTGTACAAAAACTTTTTCTTTCTTTGAGAGCTTGCGTTACCTTACAGAATAATACCAGGCAGTCTTCAAGATTTCAGCGGGGGTAGCTGCTCGCATTGTAGATCTGTAGCTTAAAGTACATACAAGTATCGTGTCAAGCAACAAATCAATGCGAGAGTGCTGCACATCCCAACCAAGGACCAAAAGCAAAACCATCCGAACCGAATCGTCTAAACTACACCTCAATGCTCCATCAAGGCTGTTTCTGTTTCTGAAAGTGGAGCTGCACAAAACGCCTCCAAATCAAAAACAATACCACAAGGTAGAAAACGAAAACAAATAGAACTCTGCTCATAAGCCAAAACCATGGTGAAAATCTCAGTTGCAGAACTAGATCTTGCATTGATTTGGTAAATGCGGTAATTAATGGATAAACAAATTAAAGCATTAATATAAAGAGTCCTATTACTACAGTCCTACATGAATGCCTTTTAATAGTAATAGCGTGCAAGAAAACCAACATACCGAGCAAATCTTCATAAGAATCGACTAACAGGGATGTGTCCATCAGAAAAGGAGGAGAGAAGACCTGATCCCGTGCCTCTTCCAAATTAAAAAGTGACTTTTGCCAATCAGCAGCCGCACAACTAGAAGCAGTGGCTGAGTGAAATCCATTTGCTTGATCTACATGATTAGGAGAATCCAGATTGTTCAACATGTGTGATAAGTTGTCATAGTTATTCCCAATGTGACCATCACTGGCATGGCTGACGAGCAAGGAATTTTCTGTTTGAGTTGAAAATAATCTCTTAGTCTTTATCGAGCTCAATTTAGTTCCTGGTCCCATATGAGAATGATTAGTTGATGAAACAGGTACAAAGAAATGCTCAGAACTTTCATCAGATTGCCTGTCACGGAACAACTCTGAATTGCAGGATGGCACTGACAGTGCAGCTTGCCTAACAGATCTCTTCAGGTTCTCAACATAAGAAATATCACTATCTGCATCAAGAAATCGAGAATCAAATTATTCATCTAAAGGAGTTAATCACCCTCTTTCAACTGATAGAAGACGTTAAACCAATAACATGTAGGGAGTCAAATGGAGAATGAAAAGAAACAAACCTTGAGGTGAGTTATCCAGGTGATTGTTTGCTAGAGGCTGTTCCATAGAGTTCCTTTCAGACAAAGAGTCAAATTGGTTGGTCTGAGGAGCTAAGGTCTGTCGCTTTTGAATGCTTCCACCCTTTCCATATGAATTTGGAGTTAAACTAAATAACTGTGGGAGCTTTAAAGCAGGAGGGCTGGCTGAATTCTTCTCAAGCTGAACGGTAGACATTTTTGAAGTAATGTCACCAACGTCATCAGAACTACTTTCCTGAATGATACAGAAAATATCTTAAAAAAATGAGTCATATATTATACATTACACGGATATTCAGATGTTTCAAAATATTATCAATATTTGCATTACATGAACAAGGAGTGAACATTTACCAAGGTCCTACTGCTCTGAGCTTGAATAGGTGAGGTGGTTTGACCACGATGTTTGGCCATTGCAGGTAAGTTGGAGGAAATGCTATTTACTTTCTCCGTGCACTCTGATATTGACTTCTGGATTGATGGAGCAACTTCTTCTAGTTGGTTAATAAGCACCTGCATTTGAAATCTATTAGAAATTAATAGTATCTTGTGACGACAAGAAAGTGCCAGAAAGACCCTTTAGAGATAACTAAAAACCATAACAGCAATTTATAGTTAGGAGAGGCACATATACAAATGTACTCCTAAACAAACATGCATGTAAGAAGCAAGGAAAGAAGAGAACAGAACTCATATCCCCATTCAATCAGCTCTCAATCTCCAAATAATTTTAACTACAAACTTTCTATAAGCATAAGTTGCCAGATTCTTAGGGTTCTAGATCATCAAGGTTTGACCACACTAGAGGTTGCCAAGAGAATTCCCATTTCTCGGCTGTAAAAAAGGTGGGCTTTCATCCCTGTGTCTGCTAAATTCTATACCAAATACCAGACATAGTTAAGAAAACCACATCTAGCGATTAAGGGCTTCTCAAGACTTTAAAAACCTACTCACTTGCCAAGTACTATTTATGTTTCTAAGACTTTCATCCCAACAATTAATTAGGTAAAAACCTGCTCAATGAAGATAACATACACAAGACATGTACAATTGCCCTAGATGTCAATCAAACTAGAAAAAAATTGCTCAGAACTAGCTCTATTTCCAGTACTAAGAGTTAGTACATAGCTACTTAATGGGCAATAGCTATTCATTACCTGAAAGCTAGCCAGGTGTTGCTGATGTTCAGTAAGAGTTGCAGCTAATGCCTCAGCATGGCCACTTGTCCTCCCATCATGTGTACTTCGTAAAATATCAGGACCCTCTCCATCATTAGCTTTTGCCTGCAAAGCAATAGCAATGCTATTACTGCATACTAGCATCTTCAACACTGACGAATAGCACATACAACCCATAATTGCATCGAACTATGAAGCATAATTTCAAATTGCAAAATTACTTTTAAATAATTTAGAAACTGCAAACAGAAAAATATTCATTTCTTATATACCATAAACATATCTTATTAACATCTCCAAAAGATGGAAAATATTAAATGATGGGTTTGCTTATAATAACTAATAAAGATTCGTCCCACAGAAATAGAACACGGTGAATATTTCACTGCCACAACTTCTAACTTAATGGTGAAAATATTTGGTGGATAAATTTACAATGCCACAAATTAAACAAATATAATATTCATAATTAGTACTATATGGACATTATGCTATTCAGAAATTGACTAACTCACTGATGGACAAGTATTGGTACAAGCTAAGACATCTCACTTAACAGAAAAATAAACAAATAAGTAAATAACTAAAACGGAATACCAGCTGAAGTGACTGTTTATGAATACGTTGTAATGCATGCGTCCAACATCTGATAATTTCTGCCACATCAACAGTCTGGTGGGCTCTTCCACTTCTATCATCTACTCGAGAAAGTGTCTCTTCATTGACCTGTGTGTCATTCTGTTCTTTGTTATCCAAATCACCAGAGTGGACAGATAAGGCGTCCGTATAAGGAACTTGAGAACTCTGATCCATAGCTGCTAGGAGAGATGATCCAGATATGCGGTACCTGGAAAATAAAATTATGAAAAAGAAAAATGACACATGCACCGTCTAGAAAGACAATAACGACATGTGGTGGCAAATTACCTATGCTCCCGATGAGCAATCAAATCCTCAATAGGGCCTGAAGAAAGAACTTCATGCTGACCTGGACATATAGTTTGGTTACAAAATCAAACAATATAATGAAGAGAAAAATGAACATGGTTGATTCATTTGTACTTACTTTTACGAGACAAAATAGAGTCCCACAAGCGAGTGGCCTTTGAAACCAAATGAGAATTCTGACTTGAAGTGGAGACAAGATCATCCCACAGCTCCCCTTCCAACTTCACTTTGTTCCTCAAATCATGTAGTTTTTCCAGCTCTTGCTGCAAATAAGCCTAAGATCCAGGTTTTACAAGGCAATAAATATATTGAGTCAAAATCATCCCTTAACAACAATGTAAAAGGGGCAAGAGAGTTATATTGATAATTTGAAATAAATACTCAAAAGGAGCTCAAGATGAGTGGTCTAAGGAAAAAGGGGATTATCGGTGTGGTTTAGGGAGAAAACAATAGCAAATCAATAATTAAGACTAAAAATCTTGTAGGATAAAAGTTGAAATTCTTGAAAACATAGAGCTATAAAAAGCTCCAGGTTCTAAAGTCTATTAATTCAAGGGGAAATAATAAGGTTGTGGCAGTAAACCTATTTTACAGCTTAATTATGACCATACGTTGTCAAGAGTTCCCATTTCTATCTTACACATTTTTTAGTCTTAATTCTATTGATTTACTGCCAGTTTCTCCCTAAACCACACTAATTATATTGATAATTTGACATAAATGCACAGAAAGAGTTCAAATGAGTGATTATTTACTTACCTCCTCAGCACAAAGACCACGGAACTCTGCAGTCATTTCATGAGCCAAATTTGACCACATAGCCTGTCTCTGCACTGCTGTTTCTGCATTTTTCAGAAATTTCCTCCTTTCAAGTGCAATTCGAGCCTGTTTATAATCATGTTAATTTACTGTTATGGTTGTCAAGAAAATCAATTTTGAAACTCATGCTGAAACTCTAAATCAAGTGAACTATGATATGAGAAGGAGAAAAAAAAAAGCAGAAACTACAATTGTACTTCATATGAATGAACAGTCAACAGAGCAGCATTACCTTTGTTACAGGGAGTAGTGTAGCGGCATGAGAAAATGCAACATCAGTCAATGGTGCCGGCAACGGGTTAGAAGCAACATCTGATGCAAAAGTCCGTCTATGAACCTCTCTCAACGCATGCAATGAAAGTTGCCACAAAAGTTCAACAAATCTACAACCAAACACATAGGAAAACATCAGTAATTCTCAGTGCTATTGTAAAATATTCGCTGTAATGAGCCTAGTGCAGATAGAACTAAGTTAAAGAGTCAAGCCAATTAATACACTTTTCCATTGTGCTTAACTTTCTTAAATTTTCTTGGCAAGCAAACAGAAATTATCTAGCTAACCTTGGTCCACAGCAAGTAGCAAGCGAAGAAACCCTCGAATTACTCCTTGGTAGAGCTCCTTGTGCTTCCAGCTCACTAATTATCCCTTGCACAACCTAAATTATCAATAAGTAAACAATAATTCAAACAAATAATAAAATGAAAAAGAAAATCGAAAAATCAACCTTCCGAAAATCACGAGATTGCGCTGAGTCGAAAATCGGCCAAACTCTATCGAAATCCTGAAAAGATCCAAAATCAAAACTAAACTCAAAATAAATACAGACCAGATCAAAAGTAAACTGAACCGGAGACAATGATAATTTACTCTGGAGGATTGAGTGGGGCCGCGAAGAGAAGATAGGATGAAGTAAAGAAGCTGCTCGCCCAATTTAGGGTTGGAGTGACGGAAGAGTCCGACCCGAGGGGTTCCATTGGATGATCCGATACCGATTATCGACGGATCCAAACCTAAAAGCAAGCAATTCGTGTACATTGCGCTCTCAAGCTCGAGCTCCCTCTCCTTCTCTCTGTCCATTGTCATCTCCCCCCTTTCTTTTCTCGGAAAATCTTTTCTTTTGGCAAACGAGAAAGTTTCAAAAATGGAAATTTAGAAGATGGTTTTGAAGGGGTCAAAATTTAATTTTAAGAAAGTTTGAGGGTTTTTTTTAAAATTTTGGGATGGAACAGGGGAGGAGGATAAAGGAAGTCATGGTTTGCCGTTTGAAATTTTGACAGATGGAAAACGAATGAGTTGAAGCTAACATGCGCTTGTGAGTAGAACAAAAGGTAAAACTCACAAATGGTCATTAAAGTATTTTTAAATATTTATTTTAATCATTTAATTTTTTAATGTTGTGTACAATAGTCATTATACTTAATTTTTATTATAAAATGATCATTATAATTTAACTTTTATTATAAAATGATAGCGTTAATAAATTAGATATAGTAAGGGTAATCTTCACTGATGGTCACTTTTGTTTTGGGTTTGTTTTATTATGGTCACCCGAATTCAAAAAAGATTATTTTGGCCACTTACGTTCGAAACCGTTTCTGTTTTGGTCACTGGACCGTTAACCCTCCGTTAATTAAAAACAAAAATTTCTAATTTGACCCCCAAACTTTCAAAACTTCATTTTTTACCATCTTCCCCAAACGTTTAGCCTTATTCTCGAGCCGTATGGTGTTGTATTACATTAACCTCTTTCACACCGAACTTTCAAAACTTCATTTTTTACCATCTTCCCCAAACTTCTTTCACACCGACATGGTTCTGTATTACATTAACCTCTATCTCAGCTTCGGTTTCTCCCTTTATAACTTCAGGCTGTGAAATTTCTATTGCAGACTCCGAATTATCACTGATGTTGTTTCTTCCTTCAATTCTTCTCGTTCTCTTTTGTGCTTCCATGGATTGAACAAGTTGCTCTAGTTCCTTGACGAAGTCAATTGCACCACCTATAATAGAAGCTTGGTCACCCTGCAAACCAAAACAAGAAAAACATGATAACCAAAGTGGAGCTAAACAACTAGCTTCGGGACTAAAACATTGCTGGGTTTTGTATGGTATACTCTTTGGAGATAAGATGGAGGCATGAGAGAGCGGAGGGAACTTAGATAATCATTCATTTGACGTCTACGGTTGCGTTCGACGGCAATGTGTGTCATTCGTTGGCTCTCGACTTCTTCTTTGTTCTTTACCGACTTCGTTCTCTTTCGCTTTCTTCGTTCCCGAGCTACGTTCTTCTGAGTTTCTCTACTGCAACTGTCTGCTATTACTTCAAAGCATGAAGTTGAGAAATGTTGGTTCTTTTTAAGGTCATTATTTGTCTCGGATTTGACCGGCGAATGCAAGCCAAGTATTTCACGGGTGAGGCAGCTTTCGAGCTCTAGGGCTTGGATTTGTTGTGTTTCCATCAAAGGGTCGTTGCTGTTCAAGTGTTGCAGTCTCAAAAGTGTCTGAAAGTTGGGATTTTTGAAGGCAAAAAGTGGTGGGGATTCCACGCTTTGGAGCATCTGCAGGAAAGGCATTTTATCTTTCATGCTTAGTATCGTGTACTGTGCTTCTTCTTCTTCTTCCCCGAAACTCAACAGCTCTGAGTTAACAAATCCTTGTTCTAAACATTCCACCTCCAGCTGATCTCATAAGAACTGCAATAAATAAAATTGGAACAAGAAAAAGGTGTCAGCAGCTATAAGAGGGAATGGGAATAGAATGTTAAGAAGAAGCAGCAGCAGTAGGTCAAAAATCATGCTTCAGTGCATTGAATGCAAGCATTTTTCAACGAAGTAAATGCAATCTAGAAAAGAGGAATAAATGCAAGTAGTGAAGTAAGCAAAGGAACATACAGAAGGAGCAATTGGTTCTTGGAGGCTGTCCATAGAAGAATAGGAGCAATAAATCAGGTGCTTAGCTTTGTGGTGTTGGCAATACACTCAGAAATGGAATTGACAATAAATGCTTTGAAGTGGAGCCTGAAAATGGGATTGAAACAAAGAGCAGATGGAGGTTGAGAAAAATAGCCGATACAGTGATGTATATGGGACTGGCAGAGTTGGTGAGACTTAGCAGAGAGAGGGAGGGGGGGATTGTCTGGTTCGCGGGGTCCCGAGCATTATTGGCGGTGGCAGTTTTGTCCAGCACCGGGGACAGACAGTTGCGGGGTCCCGACCATCTTCCCCAAACGTTTTCCCAGATCGGAAGATGGTAAAAAATGAAGTTTTGAAAGTTTGGGGGTCAAATTAGAAATTTTTATTTTTAATTAACGGAGGGTTAACGGTCCAGTGACCAAAACAGAAACGGTTTCGAACGTAAGTGGCCAAAATAATCTTTTTTGAATTCGGGTGACCATAATAAAACAAACCCAAAACAAAAGTGACCATCAGTGAAGATTACCCATATAGTAATGTATTGGTGGTGAGGACAACATGGTAAGGAAGACTAGAGCAACGTGGCGATAGTTGGATATAGTTACTCCTAGGTACGGGAATTTTGCTCGACCCGGGGTCGGGTTCCGACATGGCCTAATTAGGTTGGATTTTTTTTGTTGAAAGTTCGGTTGTGAGTTGGGTTTTTATTAAAGGTGATTTTTGGTTGAGTTAATTTCGGGTTTAGGGTAAAAAATATTCGACTCGACCCGACCTAAAACTAATAATATAATTTTTTTATATATTTTTTAGGCATAGTCGCAATAATGCTCCTTCTTTATATATATATATATATATTTTAAAATTAGGTTATTAAAATTGAATTCTTTTACAATTAGGTCTCTAAAATTTATTTATTTTTTAACAATTAGGTCGGGTCGATCGGGGTCGAGTTCGGATTTAAGAATATAATTTTCGGGTCGGGTCGCATGGTCCAAAAACTCTACCCGGCCCGTGCCATCAAAACAAAATCATCTGCAACGCTTTCAATATTATATTTTTCTAAAATTTATAAATACATAGAAATACCTAAAAAGTGATGTTCTCTTTGCATGTTTTGAAGTAATCTACAACACTTTCAATATTAAGTTTTTCTAAAAGATCACCCTCGATTGTCATCAAAGTAAGTCTTTTTAATCTTTCTTGTGACATAGTTGTTCGGAAGTATAATTTCACAAACTTCAATTTTAAAATTTTTTGTTTTGTATAAGCAATAGTAGCAGTCAATATAACTCTATATGCAATTATTGCATTTAGAAAGTTAATGAAATTAAGTAGCCCTAATCACAATTAATGCTTGGAATAATTTTTTTTAAAAATTTTGTTATATATATTTCACAGTATTTTTTAGAATATATATATTAGTTAGAGAACCCAATTGGGGCCCTTGTTTTCGCCTTCGGGGCGGCCGAACTTATCGACCATGTTCAGAACCACTTTTTGTAAATGATGAAATGCTCCAACCGCCTACAATTCAATTCAAATCAATTCGGATGAATTATAGTGTCGTCAAAATAAGATTGAATTTTGTCAAATGATTTATTAAATTATTTTAATAATCTAAATAGGATTATAAGGTAATATTTGTTCATATATATTTTTAATTTTTTGTCAAATAAATTTATTTCAACTATATATATCATATTACGATAATATGACTAAATTATAAATTAGTTAAGGGATGAGTCTACCACGTGCGACGAACACCGATGAACACCACTAATGATGAACACCGATGAAAATTATTAAATTAATTAATAAAGATTTAAAATTTTAAGGATCCATCAAATAATTAATAGTTACTTTAAAAATTTTATTTTTTATATATATTAAAATTTTATTTTTTAATAAGGGTAAACTATATATTTAGTACCTTACCTATTTTCGTATTTCTATTGAACCCTCATTATTTAAATATTATTTTAATTTGACCTTATTCTTTATAAAAATAATTTAACCTTTAACCCTCAACCTAAAACCCTAAATTATTAAACCTTAAACCCTTAAACTCTTAAACTTATACCCTAAACCATATACCATTAAAAATAATTTCACCATCATCGATTCAATTCAATGAATTGTTGAATTCTCCTAAAAAATTCAATAATCAACAATTTGAAGAAAAAAAGTGATGATCAAAGTCGGTACAAGTTCTTCATTATGTGATATTACAAAGATTAAAAAATATGGAATTGAGCTCTTTAAATATGACTCACTGTAAACGTCGGTGATACAAGTGGTTCAAAGGCTTTCAGCTTCTCAAAAATTCGATAAACGAATGCAAAAGCCAAAAACTGCAATGGTTTATATTCGACATTGCGCTTGATTAAAATCCAAGCTGTCTGCAAAGAAACTTGAAAAACTAGAAACTCTGGTAATATTGGGATGTAAGTCAGTAGAAGAAATAATTGGACCTGATGACGACGACAAACTCGACTCCAGCGAATCACATACAGGGACATCCACCGAATTGGTTGAGCTCAAATCGACCACCAAGTTTGTGTTTCCTAAAATAAGAGAGTTGATTCTTGAAATGCTACCCAAATTGAAGGGTTTTTACTCTGAGGTGCATACTACGGAATGGCCATCTTTGCCAAAATTGTGGGTGACTGAATGCAGCAAGGTGCAGACTTTCGCTAGGGAGTATATCAAATTTGCAGAAACAACAGGAGAGAGTCAACCCCTATTCTCTGTTCAACAACCCCTGTTTTGGGTCACTCAGGTAACAACTCATCAAATATAAACTAAATAAAAGCAACACACAAACATTTAGAACCACAATCTGGACTTAAAAAGATATCTAGACTAAAAAAGATTTATATAGTTCAAGAACTTCTTTATGGATCACAGTACGTTCACTATCAATGTCTATTGCTTTACATATGATGTTGGGTTAAATTGATTGTATGATTCATGTTGTCTAAACCCATGATTAACACCGATTAAAAGTCAATCTAAGAAGATTTGTTTTTATTTAACGTACATATTTCTTAATTTCTCAGGAAACATTCTCCAATTTAAAGGAATTAGTTTTGATTCGGAATGGCAATATGAAGGAGATATGGCATGGAGCATTTCCGAACAAATATTTTTTCAATCTAAAAATATTAGAGCTCGTTGGATTTGTTGAAGCATCAGTTACTATCCCAAACTGCTTCGTTCAGTCATTACCAAATCTTGAAGAGCTTGTGGTCAGAAAGGCTGACTTGAAAGAATTGTTTCCATGCGAAGGACTAAGGGATGAAGAAAAACATGCAGGAACTCTTTCTCACTTGAAGCAATTAACGTTGATAGAACTTCCGATGCTAACACATCTCTGGAAGAAACAAGTATCATTTGCAGAAGCCACAAACTTCTTTTATGTCCAGGTCGGATTTTGCAATGAAGGTAATAGTATAACCAACATTTTATTTTTCTTGTTTCTTTGGAGACAGCTTAGATTTTAATAAAGCGCAATGTCGAATATAAATCATTGCAGTTTTTGACTTTTGCACTCGTTTATCGAATTTTCGAGAAGCTGAAAGCCTTTGAACCACCTGTATCACCGACGTTTACAGTAAGTCATATTTAAAGAGCTCAAGTCCATGTTTTTTTAATCTTTATGATATCACATAATGAAGAACTTGTACCGACTTTGATCATCACCTTTTTTTTCTTCAAATTGTTGATTATTGAATTTTTTAGGAGAATTCAACAATTCATTGAATTGAATTGAATCGATGATGGTAAAATTATTTTAATGGTATATGGTTTAGGGTATAGGTTTAATAGTTTAAGGGTTTAAGGTTGAGGGTTAAGGGTTAAATTATTTTTATAAAGAATAGGGTCAAATTGAAATAATATTTAAATAATGAGGGTTCAATAAAAATACGAAAATAGGTGAGGTACTAAATATATAGTTTACCCTTATTAAAAAATAAATTTTAATATATATAAAAAATAATTTAATTAATTTTTTAAAAATAATTATTAATTGTATGATGGTCCTTGAAATTTTAAATCTTTATTAATTAATTTAATGGTGTTCATCGGTGTTCATCATTAGTGGTGTTCGTCGCACGTTGTAGAATTTTCCTTAGTTAAGACCATATGTATAATGTATTTCAAACTATTTCAAAGCAAAATACGAGGATAACAAAATACTTTAATACGACAAAAACTATCTATCTTTTGAAATAAAAAAGTAGGGAAAACGTATAGGATTACATCATACTAAGTAAGAGCATATATGAGTCGAGTTGAGCCTGAGTAATGTTAAGCTTGATTTGGATCGTTAAAATTTGAGCTCGAGTCGAGTCCAGTAATTTTAAGTTCAATTCGACTTGTTAAGAACTCGAGTCGAGTTCAAGCTCGAGTTGAGTCCAATTGAGTCGAGTGTTGATCGAAGTTTGACAGAATCGAACTCGAGTAGCTTGTAGTATATCTTGCCTCATTTTATTATTATTATTATTATTATTATTATTATTATTATTATTATTATTATTATTATTCAACAACATATATTTTAGTTCACTTTAATTCTAAAAAACTAAAAGATTTAGTACATTATATTTTTGAGAAGCTCGCGAACTTTTCGAGCCGGTATTAAGTAGTTCAACTCGACTCATTCATAATTCGCGCTCGAATCGTGTTCAATCAAGTCAAATTTTAACCAATTTTAATCAAATCAAACTTGAATAGCTCGCGATCTCTTTCGTCTCATTTAAAACCCTAATACGAAGCTTAGAATTACCGACATATCTATATAATCATCGAGAAGCTTATTAATTTCATCGAAGGATTCGTAAAAGCAAGTGCAACCAAGTACCAACAACCCAATTTGTGGCCGATGCCGTATTTAGATCAACAATACATTTTCTTTTTTTGAAAAGGAAAAAAGTAAAATATTATTGATGAATCAATCGGGATAAAAATCCGATATAGTCCTCGTTAAACAAAATTATTAAAATTTAATGGAGAAAAAAGATTGCATTGTATCTGCGTCAATTATGTGTGTTTGGTTTTGCGCTGATAGAATTGATTTTGTATCATTGTGATTTTATAAAATTGATTTTAAAGTAACGTGATTTATGTTTGAGAATTTTTTCTTAAAAATCACGATTGTGTAAAAATATAGTGTAAAAATCACAACAAAACACAAACTATTTCTACCTTGCTTTTCTCAAAATCATGTTTAGGGTCTAAAATCACGTGTAAATTTTTAAATACAAATATGTTGATACAATAACCGAGACATATTTTTTCATTCAGTCGAGATTTTTGGACCCCAAACACAAAACCAAACATACATGCAATTATTATGCCAAAGCAACCCGATAGCACCTTTGTCTACTTTCTTTCATGGCCAAAAAACGCGAACAACAGGAAAACCAACCAAACGAGTCTGCAGCACTTAACGAATCTGAAATGCAGAACATTCAACTCCTTCCTCTCCATACTGCCAACCAGCACTTTCCATTGCCATCGAACCAAGAATATCAGTACTTTTTAGACAGAAATATCCAAAAAATCATGGATTTTTAATCCATTCACTTTTTAAACCATCGAGAAGAAGAGAAACCTAACAAGCTTCAAGGATGGCGACCAGCTCAGCTCCGGTGGGATCCAACATGCCGATGGATTTGGAAAAGCTAATCAGCACGTTCCCACAATGATCGCGAAGGATTCCCCGATTCCCGCTGTTAAAGTATAAGTTTATGGTTAGTTAGTATAATTTGTTTGTTAAGTGTTAGTTTTAGGTTAGTTTATTAGTATATAGGTTATTATTTTGTAAAGTAAAAATACGTTGTATAATTTTTATTTCAGATTAATAAAATTTCTCTTTTCCCTTTTTTGGTCAAAACCATAGAAATTCTCTATCTTCTGATTGCAACATGGTATCAGACGACTCTTCCGTTTCTTCTGCCGACGGCCGGGTTTTTAAGAACGACGATCCCGCCGGCGAGTTTTACGTCCACCCTAACAAAAACCCGTCGTTGATTCTCACCTCATCGTAGCTCGACAGTAACAATTATCATTCTTGGGTGCGTTCGATGCGCATGTCATTAATCTCCAAGAATAAGTTCGGGTTCATAGATGGGACGATCAAGGAGCTAGCCAAGCACGACCGATTCGAAGTTTTCGGCCTGGGTCAAGTGCAACAACCTTGTTCTTTCGTGGTTTCAGAGAGCATTGACTCCAGACATCACATAAAGCGTTTTGTGGATCGACACTGCCTCCGAGCTATGGCAAGATTTGTATGATCGATTCAGTTAGAGGGATTTGATGCGAATCTCCGATCTCCTTCAGGAGTTTTACTCCCTGCAACAAGGTAACTCTACTGTTACCGCTTATCACACACAACTGAAAAGAATTTGGGGTGAAATTTGCAATATTCGCCCTTTAAAATCTTGTGAGTGTGATGTTGTTAAATATCGCAAACAAGATTTCTTAATGCGTTTTCTTCGAGGTCTCAATGAGGGATTCTCTATTCCTAAATCTCAGTTATTGATGATGAAGCCTTTTCCATCTTTTAATGAAGTCTTTTCTATTGTTATGCAACATGAACGATCTTTAATCTCTACTGTTTCTGTTGAATCAAATATTCTTTTAGCCGATAGGTTTTCTCAATCCAAAAATCCTAAATCTAATGCTAAACATGATCGTTTCTCTGGTCCATCTTCTCGAAAACCTAGTTTCAATAAAAGACCCTTGTGTGTGTTTTGTGGTCTTTATTGTCACACTGTTGAAAAATGTTACATGAAACATGGCTATCTGCCAGAGTATAAAAATAGAAACCAGTTCAATAGGACCAATCAAGTCGAGTCTCATGCTAGTGAGGATTCTAATGACAATTCTCATCCTATGATGTTTACCAAAGAACAATATGAGAACTTACTTGGTCTATTGCAAGAAATAAATTTGTCTACTGTCTCAGCTTCAAACATTGGCCATACTGCTAAGGTCAATGTTTTGTTCTCTGCTTTTGACATTTCAACTGAAGGCACAGGTATTAGGGGTGTTCATTGTCGGATATCGGATCGGATCCGATCCGGTTTTTTCGGATATCCGGGTTTTCGGATCGGCAATATAGTGATCCGTATCCGATCCGGAAAAAACCGGATATCCCGTTTTTCGGATACCGGATAATCGGATCGGATATTCGGATATCCGATTATCCGAAAATATAATTTGATTCAACTATTTTTTCGAATTTGAAGGTCGTATTTATGAAAATTTTCGAAATTTCGAATATAACAAACAACAAATTGCTAAATATAACAAGATTCACATCTATGAAAATTCGATTTTTTAAAATTTCAAATATAACAAGCATCAATTTGTTAAATATAAAAAGATTAATATTTTTAAAAAATTAGATATTCGGATTTTCGGGTTTTCGGATAATCCGAAACTTGAAATATCATGATCCGTATCCGATCCGGAAAATCTATAATCGGATCGGATATCCGATCCGAAAATAAAAATCGGATCGGATATCCGAATTTTCGGATCGGATCAACGGATAATCGGATCGGATCGGTCGGATCGGATATTTTTGAACACCCCTAACAGGTATGGTTCTTCACTGTTAATCTTTAGATACACCATGGATATTAGATTCTGGTGCCACAGATCATATAGTCAATTCTCTGCATTTTTTCAATAATTATTATGCTATTTCTAATAAATAAGTAAGATTACCTAACAATGAGTTGGTTAAGGTAACTCATATAGAAACTGTTAGGATTAATTCTACTTTCTAGAAAATGTCTTTCACATACCACATTTTGCTTTTAATTTTGTTTCTGTTTCTCAGTTGACAAAAACTAATTATATTTTCTTATTTTTCTCCTCTGATTTTTGTTGTCTTCAGGACATGAACACTTGGAAGATGATCGGTTCAGCTAAGAAAATTGTTGGGTTGTATCACTTAGAAGTTTCTGCAATTGGTTTGAATTCTGAACATACTTCTATTGTTTGTATTTTTGTTTCTGCAAAAGTTTGGCATTGTAGGTTAGGTCATCCCTCTAAACAGAGGATAAAATTTTTTCTGAACAGCATAATAAAATTCCTATTGGTTCACACTCTAATTGTGAAATATGTCATTTTGCTAAACAAAAACGACTCTCTTTTCCTGTAAGCTCTTCTGTTTAAGATTTAGTTTTTGATTTAATACACCTTGATGTTTGGGGTCCATTTTCTGTGAAAAGTGTCTATGGTCATAGATATTTTCTAACTATTATAGATGATAAAAGCATGTTTGTATGGATTTTTTCAATGAAATTAAAATCTGAAGTTAGGGAGTTAATCATTCATTTTTATACATTTGTTGAAACTCAATTTTTAAAGAGAATTAAATGCATAAGAACTGATAATGCTAAGGAATTTGAAATGGTTGATTTTTCAAGACACATGGTATAATGCATCAAAATTCTTGTGTGCATACCCCTCAACAGAATAGTATTGTTGAGAGGAAGCATCAACACTTGCTTTCTGTGGCTAGAGCATTGAGTTTTCAGACTGGTCTACCTTTAATTTTTTGGATCGACTGCATATTACATTCTGCTTTTCTGATCAATATAACACCTAGTCCTGTTTTAGGTAATAAGTCACCATTTGAAGTATTGTTCTGTAAAACACCTAAGCTAGACTTTCTTAGAGTTTTTGGTTGCATTGCCTATGCCTCTGTTCTACCAAAACCAAAAACAAAATTCCATCCTCGAACTGTAAAATGTGTGTTTTTAAGAATTCTTAAAAATGTTAAAGGCTATAAGTTATTTGACATTGAACATAAAACTGTTTTTATTTCTAGGGATGTAACATTCTTAGAAGATCAATTTTATTTTCAGAATAACAAAACACATAATTTACTTTTTCCTAAAGTTGTTTATCCAACTTATGAAAGTAATTTGTCAATAGATGATCATATTCAGCATGATCCTTATACTTTTGATATATTAGTCCTTCAAGTGCTAAAGGTTTATATATTTTTCTTTCTGATACTGAAAATACTGAAAATAATGGATTGGATAATAATATGAGATCTGCCAGCAACAATAAATATGTTCTTGTTGGTTCTACACATATGGAACTGTGTTTTCCTGCTCATAGTGTACCTTGTTCTATTCCTCCACACACTGTGGAAGCACGGCCAACCAGGAGTGTCAGGCTTCCCCAAAAATTCAAGGATTTCAATGTTACCCTTCCAGGGTCAAGGTCCTCTCCTCACACTCTTAATAATATTTTATCTTATGATAATTTATCTTCTGCATATCATAGTTATGTTAACAATGCTTCTGTTCTTTCTGAACCCCAAACTTATAAACAAGCCATTAAGTTTGATTGTTGAAGAAAAGCAATGGAAGAGGAGATTAGAGCTTTAGAGGCTAATAAAACATGAGAACTTGTTAAACTACCTCAAGATAAAAACACAATAGGTTGTAAATGGGTCTTCAAAACTAAACTAAAAGCTGATGGAACCCTAGAAAGATATAAAGCTAGACTTGTAGCTAAGGGTTACACTCAGCAAGCTGGGGTAGATTTCTTAGATACTTTTAGTCCAGTTGTCAAAATCACCACAATTAGAGTTTTTCTTGATGTTGTTGCTTCAAGAAACTGAAAATTACAACAACTAGATATTAATAATACTTTTCTTCATGGTTTTTTGGATGAAGAAGTATATATGGACCTTCCACCTGGTTTTACTGTTTCTGATCCTAATCTAGTTTGTAAACTTACTAAAAAATTTTATGGGCTTAAACAAGCAAGCAGACAATGGAACACACGTTTAACTCAAGCTTTACTTTCTAGGGGCTTTTTACAGGCTTCTGCAGATTCTTCTTTATTTGTAAAAGGATCTGGTGATAGTTTTATTGCTCTTGTGGTCTATATGGATGATATAATCCTAGCTAGCCCTACACAGTCTGTTATAGATGACATTAAATCTTTCTTACATGAGGCTTTCAAAATAAAAGACTTAGGTGATCTCAAATATTTCTTAGGTCTTGAAGTAGCTCGATCCAGTAAAGGAAACAATCTCTGTCAACATAAATATGTTTTAAATTTACTTGAAGAAACTGAATTTTTTGAATTCTAAACCTGTATCTACCCCTCTTCTTGTTAAACCCAAGATTTCTAAAAATGATGGTGTTCTTTTATCTGATATCACTCCCTATCGAAGGCTCATTGGTAAATGACTATACCTTACAAATAGTAGGCCAGATATCTCCTTTGCTGTTCAACAACTTTCACAATTTATTTATTGTCCTACTGATGTTCATCTTATTGCAGCTCATAGAATCCTTCGATACTTTAAGGGTAGGGCTGAGCAACGAAACCGAGAAAACTAAAAAATCGACACGAACCGAACTATACGGTTCGGTTCAGTTTAGTATTTTTCGGTTCGGTTTTCGGATTAGTTTGAACATTCAGTTCTCATAATTCGGTTCGAATTCGGTCTTTCACATGAAACCCATTTGTTCCAAATCAAACTGAATAAAAAATTAATCAAATTTAAAGCCTTTTTAAACTTTAAAACCCATTTAATCCATTTACATTATAAGAAAAAAATAAATACTTAAATATAAAAGTAAAAAGTAAAAACCCTAAAATTAAAAGTAAAAGACAGCTTTCAATTTTCATATTTTTAGTTTTAGCCGTTTCTAAATCAATCCACCACAACCCTTAGTCTTCTTGTTCTTAATCTATCGCCATTGTTTACCTACTGTCCTGCTCTTTTGTGATTTTTTACCTTCATTTTTTGCACTTTTGCTCTCATCTCATCTTCTCATTCAAGGCCTTACTTTAACTTGTTGCAGTAGCCACCAGTAAGTACCGAATCTTTTTACTCTATTCTTTATTGAAATTTATTTCAGTTGGTATAAAATAATTTCTTGCCGACTCTTCAGCCTTGAACATGAATTATTCGTTAAAAGTTGTTCTTTTTTTAATTATTTCTCCCAAGAAATTTTACTTTTTTAATAATTAATTTCATCATTAATTTTAGCTTCGTACTCTTTCGACCATTATTTTTATCTTTAAATATTACAACTAGTTGGTGTTATGATTTCTCCTTTCTTATTTTTTTATTTATAGAATATTTATATTTCTTTTCCTTTCTAGTATGAATTTTAAAATTTTTATATTATCGAGCTTTTATTACTTAAACCATCGAATTCTGGAAAAATGACATTTCACATCACAATTCAGTGCATTATGACTATAAAATCAATGAAATAAGTGATGACTATATTCTACCGAAGGATTTTGCTTGTATAATCATCTTGTTGAAATTTACACTTATATGAATATATGATATATTTTCTTAGATATGCTTTATTCCTTGTCATTTTATGTTAGAGATTAATTAGTTCACTTTATTTATTATATTCATGATTTAGTTATCTTATGTTTTGACCAAATCTTTTAACACTTGAGGCTAAACTTTTAAATGTTAGTTCATTAGTTTTTTTTTCAGTTTTTAAAATATTTTCAAATTATAATTTTTATTTTAAATATTTTTTTTTCAGAAAATGAAACTTAAAGTTGCTTCTAAGCTTGGGCATGAGATCAGGACTCCACATGATCTTCTAAAAGATTCAAGTGATGTTGTCAACTCTGGTTTATCGCTTGGAGCTCTTTCAAGTATCTCATCGAATCTTTAGCTACCTCCAAAAAAATCAGAAGGTAAATTAGGTACCACAACTTTCGTAGTTTGGGACCATTTTACTAAATTGCCTTGTGTAGTTGGAGATGTACCATATTGTTGTTGTAATTATTGTGGAAAAATCTTAAATGTCCAACTAGAAGTGGAACTAGTGTACTGCATAATCACTTGAAACGTTGCCCTAAGTATTCATTTAATAAGGTAGATGAAACACAACAAAATTTATATTTCAAATCAGAAGAGGATGGATAGAAAAATTCAGGTTCAGTTATTTGGAAATTTGATCAAGCATTGTGCAGAAAATATTGTGCTAAGATGGTTATCATGGATGAATTGCCCTCTAGGATTGTTGAGCATGAGGGGTTTCAATATTTTTGCAATATGATGCAACCTAAATTTCAAGTTCCCTCCAGATTCACTGTAGCAAAGGATTACATGGAAATTTACTTAGAAGAAAAAAAATTCTAAGTATTTTCAAGATTTCAAGCAAAGGGTTTGTCTCACTACTGATATTTGGACTTCTAGACAAAATTTTAGTTATTTATGTCTCACAATTCATTTTATTGATGGTGAATGAAAATTGCATAAGCAAATTTTGAGTTTTACTCCTATTTCTAGTCATTCGGGTGATGTGATAGGAAAATGCATTGAAAAACACTTACTTGAGTGGGGAATAGATAAGGTGCTCACAATCACAATAGATAATGCTAGTTCAAATGACATTGCAATTAAGTACATGGAGAAAATACTTAACAATTGGAAACAAAGCATTTAAGGGAGTGAGTACCTTCACATGAGGTGTTGTGCACACATCTTAAATCTAATTGTTAAAGAAGGTTTGAAAGATTTGGATGATTCAATTTTTAGAATCCGTCCAGCTGTTAGATATGTTAGGTCATCTCCGGCTAGGATGCAAAGGTTTAAATTGTGTGTTGAGCAAGAAAAAATTGAGAGCAAAGGTTTAGTTTGCTTGGATGTTGAAACTAGATGGAATTCAACTTTTCTAATATTAGATGATGCCTTGAAGTTTGAAACGGCTTTTGATAGATTGGGAGAGTAAGATTTTAAGTACAGAGATGAGCTTCGAAGTGCAAAAATGAAAGGTTTGCCTAGTGACTTAGATTGGGAGCATGCACGTGCTTTATTACCTTTTTTAAGAGCCTTTTATGATGCTACTTTAAAATTATTTGGTTCTGCATATGTCACTAGCAACTATTATTTTATGTTGTGTTTGGCTTTGAAATGATGATTAATGACAAGCTAAATGATCCAAACTCAACTATAAAATTTATGGCTGCAAATATGAGGGGAAAATACCACAAATATTGGAGAAATGTGAAGAATCTTAATCCACTCTTATTCATTTCTATGATTTTAGATCCTAGACATAAGATGGATTATGTGATCTTTGTCATTGAGGAGGTTTATGATGAGAAGAAATCTGATGAGTTGAGTGTACTTGTAAAACAAACTTTAAATGAATTGTTTGATCATTATAGTTTGTTGAGTGGTATATTTAAAGATGAATCAAATGTTAGTTCTCACTCTAATCTCCCTAAGGTTGAGAGTGATGAGCTTGATTTGTTTGCTTACTCCAAGTCCAGGTACAAAAGGAAAAAGGCTGAAGTGTGTTTAGTGAAGGTAAAACTGAACTTGATAAGTATTTGGAGGACAAAGTAGAACCCGATGTTGACAAATTTGATGTGCTTGCTTGGTGGAAGAACAAAAGTATAACTTATCCTATAATTTCTTTAATGGCTCGAGATATTTTGGCCATTCTCGTGTCTACAGTGGCTTCAGAATCTGCTTTTAACATTGGAGGTCGCGTTCTTGACCCTTTTCGAAGTTCTTTAACTCCAAAAATTGTTGAGTGTCTCATTTGTGCTCAAAATTGGCTGCGATCTTCACCTATACTGGTCTAAAAAGAGGAAGAAATTGAAGAAATGGAAGACATTGAAAGTGGTAAGTGGTAATTATATAAATAGTTTTAAATATATATTTTTTACTTATGTATGTATTCTCACTTGTAAACATTTTATGATTGAAAAATAAGTTTTGGAGATTCGAGGCTAAATGAAACAACGATAATTATTGATGATTGATTGAAGATGGAACTTGTACAAGGTAATTAAGAAATCAATAATTATCTTTATACATGTATATATTTTTACTCTATGCAATTATATATTTTTATTATTCTCATTGTTATATATTCATTATTGTTTTTATTGCTATAAAATGAGTGTAGTAACTGTCATTGCAATTTAGTTTATTGCAAGATAATTGATTGAATGTTAATTTTATTTTGATGTTAATTTCATGTGTTGTGTTCATGTGTTGTGTATCTTTCATGTGCAAAGTAATTTGTATGAATGTTTGTATTAATAAATATACACAAATTAACATTTAGATGGAAATTTTATAGCAACCATTAGAATATTTATACAAGTATCGAGAATGATATGAAAAGCCTTTTAATTATTGAAAGATTATATTGCTCTTATTTTAATTTATAAGTTTTAATTTTTTTTCTTATTTTAAATTGAAGTTGTTTACTTTTGTTTTTTTTTGTAGGGTGTAAACTCAGGATGGTTTGTGATTATTGTTTTTATTTGGGAAGGAGCTTTTGCTTTAAAAGGACTTTTTGCTTGTCTCGAAATATAGATAAATTAAGTTCGAGAGCTGAAATATAAAATAATTTTGAGAAACCATGAATTAACTATGTTATGATCAGTTTTAATACTATGTTTTGATCAACTTTAATATTATGATATTTGAATACTTGAACAATTGAATTTATAAATGATGCTTATTATTGTTTTTTTAACTTCTTTTAATTATCTGTTAATTTAATATTTTAATTTATAATGTTATGGTAATGGTAGTTTGAAGTCTGCTTATGTTTTGAATTCTAATATCATGGAAGAAAGTAAAATTTGCATGAAAAAATAAGCAGCCCATATTATTTTCAAACATTTCCAAGAATACTTTCAACATGGCAAAAACCGAATTTTTAAACCGAACTGAACTGAAAAATACGGTTTCAAATATTTTGGTTTTTAAACTATGCGATTTTGATTACGGTTTTATTATTAAAAAATCGCAAAGTGCGGTTCGATTCATTATTTGATCAAAAACCGAACCGAACTGAATGCACCCCTACTTAAGGGTACCCCAGGACAAGGCCTTTTCTTTTCTGCAGATAATGAAATCAAGCTCAATGCCTTTTCTGATTCAGATTAGCCCTCTTGTCTTGATTCAAAGAAGTTTGTTACTAGTTTCTGTGTATTCATTGGTTCTGCCTTAGTCTCATGGAAATCAAATAAGCAACAAACAATTTTCAGATCATCAAGTGAAGCTGAATACAGAGCTTTAACTTCAGTATCTTGTGAAATTCAATGGTTGCTCTACCTTTTATCTGACTTACGAATTTTAGTTCATTCACCTGCGAATTTATATTGTGATAATCTATCTGCTATCAAAATTGCAGAGAACCCTGTTCAGCATGAACGCACTAAGCATATTGAGATTGACTGCCATTTGATTCGAGAAAAGATAAGCCAAGGATTAATCACTCTGTTGCCTATCTCTACTCATCATCAGCTAGCTGATTGTTTCACCAAGCCTCTGCAACCTTCATCTTTTATTCCAACAGTTTCCAAGTTGGGCATCCACAATATCTATGCTTCAACTTGATGGGGCTATTAAACTATAAGTTTATGGTTTGTTAGTATAGTTTGTTTGTTAAGTGTTAATTTTAGGTTAGTTTATTCCAGTTGTATTTTTCTTGTTTTATTTTCTTTATTAGTATATAGGTTATTATTTTGTAAAGTAAAAACCTGTTGTATAATTTTTACTTCAGATTAATAAAATTCTTCTTTTCCCTTTTTTGGTCAAAACCCTAGAAATTCTCTATCCTCTGATTGCAACACCCGCCTCACCAAAACTCCCTTTAACCGATGGAGAATCAGGCCGTAAACTTTTACACCAATGCCCGATCCGTAACAAGGCCAAATCAATTAGACAACCTGATTAACATCGTTTGTTGTTAAAATAATGAACACCGAGATAAAATATTATAATCATAAAAAATGACAAATATTTGAAAGAAGAACTAATCGATTAATCCGTAAATTTTATTTTTATAAAATCTTTCACTAAAAATATATACATAGATATTTTTCTATATATCATTAATATTCTAAAAACCAATACACAAGTTTTTCTTAAATCAACAAAAAAATGATTGAAAAATTCATTCACAATAATAAAACAAATCAAGAAAGAATTAATAAAACAACTAAAAATACAACTCATTTCATTTCAACTATAAAAAACTCACTTTCTTCTCTTTTTAATGTTAATATTAGAAATAAAAATGAAAAGACACAAATTTTTTTGTGAAATAATCATCAGGGTCTGATAGTGGTCAAATTATATTCTTCCATATCCATGAAACATTGCTGCTTCTAGAGATTTTTGGCAAAAGCTCTCCGGATCAGCACCAAGCTTAGCATCGATAACAAGTGAATGGATTGTATTTATGAGTAAGCATTTGATCGAGTTGAGTAAATAAATTCAAGTTTTTCGAGTTAACGAGTCTTATTTTATGACTCAAATTTTATTTTATTTTTTTAATTTGATTCGAGTTGTCGAGTTTCTGTACAAATTTAATTGTAACAATTTATAATGTTATAGTATGAATTGATTATAATTTAAACGATTTCTCTAATCATATAAAATATACATATATATCTTTATATTCTTTTTCACATGTGTGCCTAAGATTGTAATGTTATTTAATAAATAATATCATCTAAATTTCTAAAATATACTTATAATGTTATTTTTAAAGATTGATCTTTTTATGATAAAATATTGATAAGAGTATAAAGAAGTCAATGAATTAATGTGAAAAAAGAATTAAAAAATTACAGTTGTATAGTCAAATTGAATAACATGCAAAGTTAATGAACTAAATTGTAAAAAAAAGTTTTGTTAAAAATATGAATTGGAGTTACATAGATATTATATAGTGGTAGTGGGACATGTAGTTTAAATTTGGTAAAAAAATAGACTTAGAATGAGGGAAGAATTGAAGAAATGAGGAAATCATATAAAGTTGAGTGGCTAAATTGAAAAAAAAGGAAATTCATTTTTGAAAAATAAGAATTGAAGCTAAATAGGTATTCTATTGTAGTTTAGAAGCATGTGGTTCAAATTTAATAAAAAAAATAAACTTAAAATAAATAAGAATTGAAGAAATGAGAAAATCATACAAAGTTGAAGGACTAGATTAAAAAAAAACTTTATCTTAAAAGAATATGAATCAAAACTAAATAGGCATTCTACATTGTTTTATGAAACATGTCACATGTACTTTAAATTTAGTCAAAAATAGACTTAAAAAGAAGAATTGAAAGAAAAAAATCATGGACTAAATCATAAAATTGTAAAATCTATTTTTTTAATTGGACAAAATCAAATTCAAAGTTTTCACGAATTATTTAAGTTAACTCGAATAACTCAATTCAAATAACTTAAAATTAAAAGATCAATTTATTCAACTCGAATTTTACTTCCCATTTGTACTCGTGTAATTCACGGCCAAATAACTTTGTGCCACTACGGTATAAAAAAATAAGGGTAAAATACAAAAATAATGACTCAACTTTTGCCTCTCTCCTATTTTACTCACTCATCTTTAATTTGAGTCAATTTAATGACTCAACTTTTAACATTGGATTTTTATCATCACCCAACTGTTATATTATGGATGTCGTTACTGATGTGGCATTTTTTATTGATTTGGCCGCCACGTAGGCAAACGCACGTTTTAAAATACCAAATCAAAACGACATTATATTTGCTCGTTTAACCTAAACTCATTTTAATGTGTTTTCTTCTTCAGACAAATCGTAATCTTTAGGTTTAAAAAATCAGAGAATTTGAAAAGTTTTTAGAGCGTAAACATGAAATCCTCTGAGTAAATCGTGTGGGTTAATCGTTTGGGGGAATTTTCGTTGTGTTTGAAAGGGTTTTCATCATCATAAAATCGTAAGGGTATTTTACTGTGCAACATTTACAAACCGCTACAAGAAATAGAAGGTAAGTCTGAATTTACGAAATCATTTAGGTTAGGAAATTGAAAGGGTGAATGACATTGGATCAAATTTTCGGAAAGCATTTTGAAAATCATTTGGGTTAGGAAATTGAAAGGGTGAATGGCATTGGATCAAATTTTCAAAAAGCATTTCGAAAATCATTTGGGTTAGGAAATTGAAAGGGTGAATGGCATTGGATTAAATTGTTGGAGTTTCAGTTTTGTTTCAGTTTACTTGTTGAAAAGGTATGACAAGAGTGCTATTTTTAAATTGTTTCAGTTTCAGTTTACTTGGATTAAATTGATTCTAATATGGTACTATTTTTAAATTCAGTTTACTCATGAAGAAACGTGTGTTGCGTTCGAAGGGGGTGACAAGAATGCCATATGGTAAGTTTTATATTTCTATTCACTTGTTTGAGTAGTTTAGGGATGCAACAATGGTGAATTACTTTCTGGATTAAATTGTTTGAGTACTTTAGGGATGCAACAATGCTAATTTAATGTATGTCTGATGGTTAAAGAGTATTTGTGTTTGAAAATATAATTTAAGTTTTGTATTTGTATTAACTGGTTTGAGTAGTTTAGGGATGAAACAGTGGATGGCCTTATATGCTAGTTTAAAGTCTGAAAATGGATAAAATAAGTGTGTATCTTATAGTTATGGCCATTTAAGGTATGTTTGATGATTAAAGGTAAGGTATGTCTGCTAGTTTAGGGTGGGGACTATTTGTGTTTGAAAATATAATGTAAGTTTTGTATTTGTATTAACTGGTTCGAGTAGTTTAGGGATGAAACAGTGGATGCCCTTATATGCTAGTTTAGGTATGGTCATTTAAGGTATGTTTGATGATTAAAGGTGTGCTGGTGAGGATTAAAAATGTATTTCTGTGCTGGTGGGGGACCATGGTATGGCTATATATATGTTTGTTTAAGCAATTTGTGTGCTGGTGGGGGACCATGGTATGGCTATATATATGTTTGTTTAAGGTATTTGTGTGCTGGTGGGGGACCATGGTGGATAAAAAAATGTATACTTGTGTGCTTGTGGGGGACCATGGTGGATTAAAAATGTCTACTTGTGTGCTGGTGGGGATTAAAAAAATTGAAACCATTAGTTACTTACTGTGCTAAGTGATAATCTATTTTATTAGTTAAATTATTATTAATTTGTTATTATTATTCTTTGACTAAGTGAAATTATTACAATATTTTACAGGAATTGATTCAGAGTATTGCACAATTGTTTTTCATCATGGTGGTTTTATTTTAAACAATCAGAAAACCATGTATACTGGTAAAGAAATTAGTTTCTTTGATATGTGTCACATTGATAGTATGCCCATGCTAGAAATATATGACATGGTTAGGGAGTTAGGATATTCTACCCCACATGATATTTATTGGCAAAAACCAGGGGGTGTCTTAAAAGTTAGTCCACTGAAAAATGACAGTGATGTGCTAAGTATGTTAGCTGCTTTACCTAGGCAGAAATATGTACATGTGTACCTAGAAGAAATAGTGGAACCTCTTACTAATAGCAATGTTGGGACTGAAACTATTAGGACTGATGAGAATGCTACGAATGATGAAGTTGAAATTGAGTCTAATGGGTCTACTGATAATAGCAGTAGTGAGGATGCTGATTATGTAGCTTGTAGTGATCATGATTCTGATAGTCCTTTAGAAGACAGTGAGAATAATTTGGCTGACAGTGGTGATGAAGTATGTGATGTGCATGTGGGTGTTGGGAGGGATACACCAGGTTTTAGTGCAGCTGTAAGGGTTGAGAATGAAGATGTATGTAGTGAAACTGACAGTGAGGGTGCAGACTCATTGCACAGTGCAAGTGATAGTGAAACTGATGGCAAGGGACGAAAATATCCTGAATTTAATAGTGAGACAGACTTGAAGAACCCTCAGTTTAAAAAAGGAATGATGTTCTCTCACCAGAGTGTGCTTAAAGCTGCTGTGAAGCAATATGCTGTAGTGAATAGATATAATGTGAGGCTAAAGACCAATGATTCCAAAAGACTTCAAGTTGTTTGCAAGGATGGTTGCCCTTGGATGATCTGGGCATCAAGATTGAATCCAAAGGTTGAAGGAAAGTAGTTGGCAAATTAAAACATACATAGGGGAGCATATTTGCATTAGGGATACTGTGAATGTAAATTGTACTTCTACATGGTTGGCAGAAACATACATGGAAAAATGGAGGGTTGATCCCACCTATTCTAGTGGCTCTCTTCAAAAGGATGTGAAAAATGATCACATTTTGCATGTGCCATTAACAAAATGCTGTAGAGCAAAGAAATTAGCTCTGAAAAAGCTTCATGGGGATGATGAAGAGCAATATACAAGGATATATGACTATCTTGGTGAGTTGAGAGGAACAAACCCTGGGACAACCACTATATGTCGTTTAGATAATAGGGTTTTTGAGAGAATGTACGTTTGTCTACAAGCTTACAAAGATGACTTTAAGGCTGGATGTAGACGAATCATTTGTGTTGATGGGTGTTTTCTCAAAGGCCATTATCAAGGATATTTGTTGGCAGCAATTGGGATAGATGGAAATGATTGTATCTATCCCTTGGCATATGCTGTTGTTGAATCTGAAAATACATCTTCTTGGTCTTGATTTTTTCAAATTTTAGAAGAAGATTTAGAAATAACCAACTCCCATCACTATACCTTCATGTCTAACAAACAGAAGGTAATGAACAGATTTCTTTATTGTTTACTTATAACTTTTACTATTAATTGTTTACTATTAATTATTTCTTTATTGTCTTGCAGGGTCTAATTCAATCCATTTCAGAGTTGTTTTCGAATACTGAGCGTAGAGGTTGTGTTAGACACTTGTATTCGAACTTCAAGAACAAAAAAGGCTTCACTAGCAAAGCATTAAAGGATGCCCTTTGGAAGGCTGCAAGGGCCACATACATGAAGGAATTCACTGATGCTATGCATGAAATGAAAGCAATTTCAGAAGATGCATTTGAGTGGATGCAGGACAAAGATCCTAGGCTATGGTCCAAGTCACATTCTAAAACACATTCAAAATCTGACTTGCTCCTCAACAATTTGTGTGAAAGCTTTAACAAGGTAAACTTCAAAATCAGTTCTAATTTTATTATATCTAAGCTATGTTGTCATTTGTTATTTATTAGTAATTTGCTTATTTCTATTTTACTTTTGTAAAGATGATACTAGAGGCGAGGGATAAACCAATTTTGACATTAATGGAGATGGTCAGAAGCAAGATAATGAACAGATTTGCTAAAAAGGCTGAGGATGCTCAAAAGATTGTTGGGACTCTTTGTCCAAAGATTCAAAAGAAGGTTGACAAACTTATTGTGCAATCAGTAAGGTCAGTATTCAATTTTCTCAGTAAACTATGCTACTGTTTTTCAATTCAATTTTCCACTTTGCTACTGTTTTTCCAATGTATATGAATTTGAACTCATATGTGTATATTGTAGATGCTGGCCTAGGAATGCTGGGGGAAACAGATATGAGGTCCCTGCTGGACATGATGATCAACACATTGTAGACTTGGGAGCACATTCATGTAGCTGCAGAAAGTGGGATATGACTGGTATCCCTTGTATACATGCCACAACAACCATTTTAATGAGAGGTGAAAGACCTGAAGCTTATGTCAACAACTGCTACAAGAAAGAAACTCAGCTTCAGATTTATTCTCACATGGTTAAACCATTAAGAGGACCAAAACAGTGGGCACACCATATAACAAATGAGCCCATCTTGTCACCTATTATTCGAAGACCTGTTGGACGACCTCAAAGAAGTAGAAGAAAGGAGGCAAATGAAATTTTAACTTCTACTGGAAGAATTTCGAAGAAGGGACTTGTTTGAATGACTTGTTCAAAATGTGACAATGCAGGACACAACAAAAGGTCTTGCAGGGGACAAGTTGGTGGCAACAACCCCTTGTCTTCTAATAACAATGTGAGAAAACTTAGAAGAAATGGTCCAAAGGCTTCAATTCCCAATGTCTCTCAGCAAACATCAAGTTCAAATGCAGCAGGTCCACCTATAAATTCATCCACTGTCCAAATTATGAATTCATCCACTGCACATGTTTTACCAATACAGAGGCCTAAACTTGCTGTAAGTTTAGACATATTTTAATTTGTTGTTCTTTACAGTCTATATTTTATACAATAAACTGACTGCATATGTTTCATTTGTATTTATTTTAGGTTAAAAGAGCACCAACTTCAAATGCAGCAGGTCTAAGCAGTCAAGGCTCAGTCACCACTGTCAGATGGATGCCTTCTCAAAGCACTCAAGGCTCAGTCCATAATCAATCACAAGAAGACCCTGCTTCAAAAAGGACTAGATGAAGATGAATTTCAGAATACAACTTCTTTTGTTAATGGTGTTTTAGGTCACTGTCAGATGGCTCCATTTTTTTGTGTAGGTGTTTGTGTATATGTGACCAAAGACCTCATTAAGTTTAGGCCACTCACAATCATGGTCACTAGTGGATATTTTGTTACACAATTGTGATCACTAATGGTGATATTTTGTTAATGCTTCAAACACTGTTCTTGTGATCATCTTTGGAAAAATCTCATGATTTAATGTTGCTTTAGGTCACTAGTGAATGGCTCTATTTTTTTGTGTAGGTGTTTGTGTATATGTGACCAAAGACCTCAGTAAGTTTAGACCACTCACAGTCATAGTCACTAGTGGATATTTTGTTACACAATTGTGATCACTAATGGTGATATTTTGTTAATGCTTCAAACACTGTTCTTGTGATCATCTTTGGGAAAATTTCATGATTTAATGTTACTTTTTTTCTTCTCTTTCAAATGTTGTTTGTGCATAGGGAGTTCTGATTAGCCATGCCTTTGTATATTTTTAGTTTTTTGCAAATGTTTGTCTGTACTTAGTCGGCGAGAGTAATTGTACAACATAATTTGACATCAAGTAGCATGTTTTCATTGATTTGACTACTGTCTTAATGAATTTTTTTGTTGGTATTAAGCCAACTACTCCAATACAACAGATGTTCATATTGTCCTAAATCTTTTAAATGATTTCAGCAGCCTTGTGAAATGGAAGAATCCCAAAGTCCAGTGCTCTTAATTGAACACCAATTATTAATTCATTAAGCACACAGAAAAAGCACTAGCAACACAGTCACAGATCAATCCAAACTTAAACTTTCACCTCACACTAACAAAAGCAACTCTGCCCTAAAGCTACCAAATTATTTTCACATTCATAGCGATCAATTCATTTTCTTTAATCAACAAAGCTTTTCGTATGATCAAAATAAATGTGAAAATAGCACCCTTATTAATCTATCAGTCCGTGCTAAAGAAGAAGAAGAAAAACTAGAGTTCCATGAGATAAGGCATAAACACCCATCATTTTCCATAATAAACTAGTTAATTCACAAGAATCAGGAGATAAGAAGAAATTTATCTAATTAAACAACTGCCATAAACACCCATTATTTTCCATAAACACCAATTCTACATATCACCAATTCACAAAATAGTCAGTCACAAAATACACAAATTCATACTCAAAATACCATCAACATCCAAATTCCATCAATATATCACCAATTCTACATTCGAAATACCCATTCTTCCTAAGAAATAGTTTCCCTAATCTTCCTTTATTTGATACCCATAAAAAACGCAGTCAAAACAATAGAACATATGACTGCATAAAACCAAACAAATCTTTCATTTCTTCTCTCCCTGTCCTTCGCTTTGATTTTGTTTAGCAGACCAATAAGAAGAACCTTTTTACGAGAATCCAATGGAGGATCGTACCATTCAAAAAATGGCAATCCTTGTAAAATCGGTTACCGTAATTTGAACACCCATAAAATTGTCGACCTGGGTTGTTGTTAGTTCATGCAGTCTTCAATACTGCTTCCTTGCCACACCAGCAACAAATAGGGATGTCGTTCCCCCCATCCCCTATAACCTCTCGTTTCAACCTTCTCATTCCTCTGTTAACCCAACTCAAAAATTCGATTCACAACGCAAGCAAAGAAATTAGGGATTCATTTGAGTAAAGGAGATTTTTTATAACAGTTAGATTTTAGGTTAAACGAGCAAATATAATGTCGTTTTGGTTTGGTATTTTAAAACGTGCGTTTGCTTACGTGGCAGCTAAATCAATAAAAAATGACACATCATTAACGGCATCCATAATATAACAGTTGGGTGATGATAAAAATCCAATGTTAAAAGTTGAGTCATTAAATTGACTCAATTTAAAGATGAGTGAGTAAAATAGGAGAGAGGCAAAAGTTGAGTCATTATTTTTGTATTTTACCTAAAAAATAAAAATTTATTTGATAATTTATTTATTTAATTCCCCATTTATTATTTTGAAAAAAATATAATTGAAGATTTATTTAGAATTTCATCCCGCACCAATACCATTTCCACCTGTAACCAACCAATCGACACTTACTATTTTTTGTGGTCCCTACTTTCCCGTAGAGATTTCCGTCAAATCTGCTCTTCCTCCCTCCGTTTAGGTTAAAGTCCTCTTCCTATATAAATCACCCTTCTCTATTCATTTCCTACGCTCATCACTATTCACTCACTTCGGCTTCACTCTCCGTTTATCGTCGTCGTTTATATTTGCTCTGGTTTCTCCGTCATGGCTAAGATTAAGATCGGGATCAACGGTATTTGTTCGTTCCTTTGTATTTATTTTCGTTTAACAAGAAATTATAGTCGTTTAGTTGTTCGTGTTCCTTCATTTGTTCGATTTAAATTAAACTAACGAGTATGGACATATTCTTGTTTTTGTTCGATACGTTTAGAGGACTACTGATTTCTCTTTGTTTGTTTCGTGAAGGATTTGGAAGGATCGGCCGTTTGGTTGCGAGAGTTGCTCTCCAAAGCGACGATGTTGAGCTCGTTGCTGTTAATGATCCTTTCATCACCACTGATTACATGGTTCGTATACGCACATTTGTACATTCCTTTGTATTTGATAGCTTGCATGCGTGTAGATCGCTTCGTTGATTCAATTCTTTTGTTGAATGTGTTTTTTAGTGGAAAATTAGGTGATCTGGTTTTTAGTTGAGGAAAGTGATTATGAGTTTGTTTTTCCTGATATGATTTTTACATTTTTTTCATATGTTTTAGCGGGAAATATTTTGAATTTCAACCGTTACAGATTATTGAAATGTAGATCTATTAGAGATTTACTATTAACCAACTTAAAAACAGAGAATCAAATTGTCTGCTTTTTTGTTAACTTAATAATTTGATTTTTGATACGATTTGATGATCATATTGCACAGACCTATATGTTTAAGTACGATAGTGTTCATGGTCAATGGAAGCACCATGAACTTAAGGTGAAGGACTCGAAGACCCTGCTCTTTGGTGAAAAGTCTGTCACTGTTTTCGGCATCAGGTGGTTATAAATATTTCTTTTGAAAGAGATTTTGTAATTGACTCGAATAGCATTGCGATTTTTCCAGATATAAACTAATTTATTGATTTGTTTTCGAATGATGTTAGAAACCCCGACGAAATCCCATGGGGTGAGGCCGGAGCTGATTACGTTGTTGAGTCTACCGGTGTCTTCACTGACAAGGACAAAGCTGCTGCTCACTTGAAGGTTTGTGATAGTGTCTCGAATCTCGATAATTGATTCATTTGATGGGCATATGAGAAAATTTATTGGAATTAACATGCCCGAATTTTCTTTCCCCCCTGGGAAAGTTCTCATGTTTGGTATTCTTATCTAAAATGCTTTTCAGGGTGGTGCAAAGAAGGTGGTCATCTCTGCTCCCAGTAAGGATGCCCCCATGTTTGTTGTCGGTGTCAACGAGAAGGAATACAAGGCCGACCTTAACATTGTCTCCAATGCTAGCTGCACTACCAATTGCCTTGCTCCATTGGCTAAGGTGAGTAATACCGAGTTCTTATTCGTGCGGAGCATTGGAATAATACTGTTATCTTAATGTCAAGGGCGGAGCCACCTTATAATTAGGGTGTCTCATGACACCACAAAATTTTTGGAAAACCTATTTTTCTTATATAATTTGTATATAAAAAATTAAAAATATGGAAAAATGACACCCCTTTTATGAAGAAAATGACACCCCTTTATAAATAATTAATCCTCTTTAAATATCGTTGAAAAAATGACACCACTTAAATATACTTTTAGCTCCGCCCCTGCTTAATGTAGTACTTGATCTGTAAACATGGTGACAGGTCATCCATGACAAGTTTGGCATTGTTGAGGGCCTTATGACCACTGTCCATTCGATTACCGGTAAGTACATATGGTGTTCTATTGCTTCTTGTTGCAACCTTATGTGTATTGTTGAACTAACTTGGTGATTTTAATTCAGCAACCCAAAAGACTGTTGATGGTCCATCAATGAAGGACTGGAGAGGTGGTAGAGCTGCTTCCTTCAATATCATTCCCAGTAGCACCGGAGCTGCCAAGGTATGTTTAGATTTTGACATTCTAGTCCCTGTATTTTTCCATCATTGGTCTCTGTAATTGTTATAATTAGTTGTTGGAATTGAAGTGTGATGGTTATCTTGTAATTGCATAGGCTGTTGGCAAAGTGTTGCCGTCATTGAATGGCAAGCTCACTGGAATGGCGTTCCGTGTTCCCACTGTTGACGTCTCCGTGGTTGATTTAACGGTGAGACTAGAGAAGGCGGCTTCGTATGAAGATATTAAGGCTGCCATCAAGTAAGTATTGGAATGTTTTTAACTTGATATTTCAAACTTTGGGTTTCATGCTTAAGTTGTCCCAATGTCTTTTGTTCCTGTAGGAACGAATCTGAAACCAACATGAAGGGAATTCTCGGTTACGTAGACGAAGATTTGGTCTCAACAGACTTTGTTGGAGACTCCAGGTGAGAAGCTTCATTCCAAGTTCTCTTTTCTTGACAATGTTGATGTTTTTTCTGGCACATCGAATCTGTAAAAACTTCATAAACTGCAATTGGGACTAAAGATAAGATTCTGTTGTGTTTTAACAGGTCTAGCATTTTCGATGCCAAGGCCGGAATTGCATTGAGTGACAACTTTGTTAAGCTCGTTGCTTGGTACGACAACGAGTGGGGTTACAGGTATAAATTTATACGTTTCCTTATTTCCATAGCTTGATAATACCATAAACGCTGCTCGACTGCTCGTCTAATTTTCAATATTTTGTTTAGTTCCCGAGTGATCGACTTGATCCGGCACATGGCTTCTGTTAACTGAGTGATTTTGGCGTACCGGTCGTTGCATTCTGGGATTTTTCTTGAAGGTTTTAGGAAATAATAGATTGCATGGGACATTTAGTGAACCCTTTTGGAATAGGGTCTTTATTTGAAACCCCCCATGCACTTTTGTCCGAAAACAATTTTCATTTCGTTGAAATGAGTATTTTTGTTTTGATTGTTTAAAGTTCTCTCAACTTTTAAAGGCCGGTGATTTGAGGCTGTGACGTTAATGTCAATAAATTGTAGGAGACAAAGTGTTGATCCAATCTTTTCCATGGAGAGACTATAATGCATTAGAATTAGGTACGTTAAAACTTGAAAAATATTTAACAAAAATGTATAATTTGTACAAATTAAAAAAAAACAAAAAATAGCTTAAAATCCCTAAAAATGTTTATACATAATGGTATTTTTATAAATATGATAAAAAAATAAAAATATACTGGGATGGAAATTTTTTATCTTAATACTCGAACCTGCCCTGACTTATTGCTTTCCAAAACCCACCCTGCCCCGATCCCCGAGATTCAAGAAGAAAAATTAGATTAGGCCGGGTTTGGATAATTTTGTCATCTTTATTATTAGGGGTGAGTGTTTGATTGAGTCGTGTCAAAAATTTTCGAGTTATTCGAGTTGGCGCTTCATATTTTACAACTCAAATTTTATTTGTAATTTTTTTTATTCGAGTTGAGTTTAAGAAATTTGAGTCGAGTCGAGTTTTTGAGTTCTTATAAAAATTTAATTGTAATTATTTATCATGTTATAGAGTACAGTTTGAGGGACTCGTCTCGAACTTAAAAATAAATATACTAATTACTAAAAATTTCGAGTTATTTGAATTTCCATTTTACAACTCAAACTTTATTTGAAATTTTGTTGAGTCGTTCGAATTTATGAAATTTTGAGTTGAATCAAAACGAGTGAAGTATTTTCACCTAGAGTCGAATTATTCGATTTTTTTCGAGTTGAATTGAATTTTGCTCACCCCTACTTATTACACTAACACATGAATGTCTATTAACTTTCGAGCATAACTCAAATGTTAATTCTAAGAATTGGATTAATTATATTCTATCTTTAAATTTATATTGAACAATAAATGATGAAAATAATAACCAAATGGAACTTGACCCCTTGGCATATCCGTGATACTAATTACCCCCCTAAGCCTTGTGAAATTATCCTATTATATATTTTCTAACATAATTAGATATCAATTTTCTTTTTGTTTAAAAATTATTATGTAATCAAATTAAGTTATAAGTTTATAACATTAATTTTGGAATCAAAAGGTGCATCTCTCTTTATTCTAAAATCTCACATATCGTTTGGATTTTACTAATTAAATATTACGAGTGGACAAAATTCGACTCGAAAAAATTAAATTATTCGATTGAGGCGAAAAAAATCGATTCGTTTTGACTCGACTCGAAATTTTATAAATTCAACTCGAAAAATTTCAAATAAAGTTTGAATTATGAAATAGAAATTCGAATAACTCGAAATTTTTTAGTAATTAGTTTATTAATTTTCATATTCGAGTCGACTTTGTCAATTGTGCATGATATATTATGTATATCACACGTGAAAATATGAGAAAAAAAATATATGTATATTATATATGCATATAGAAAGCCGTTAAAATTAGAATCAATATATGCACCGCCCAACCCTAATTATATGCATATAGAAATATATATGTACAATTAAATTTGTACATCAACTCGAAAACTCGAATTGATTCGGAAAAAAATTCAAATAAAATTTGTATCGTAAAATAAGACTTGTAATCTCGAATAACTCAAAACTTTTTTACTCAACTTATCAAACGTCCAACCCTAATATTACCTCGACACCTCATGTAGATCGTAAGTTTAAAATTTAAAAGCATTTAAACATAATTATATTTTATTAGAGGTTTAGAGCAATAATGGATAATTTAGATTTAGATATTGTATAAAAGATATCAAAACTTATTTCAACTTCTTTCCCATTATACAATTATTGACATAAGTTTTACAGAAACACATGATATCAAATCGGATCATATAATTGAAAAGTGTAGTTATTGGCAAGGACTCGAAAGCAGTTGGCGTGGGGGCACAACACGAGCAAGTCTTGCAACAACAAATGTATGCTGCTGCCAAACCCAAGAGGGTCATCAACCAGCGATGTATCTCTAATTCGTAATACTTTTCAAACCAACTTTTGGAGTCAAAAAAATTAGTTTATAACTCAAAGGAATGAAAAATTGATAGCTTTTCAAGCTAAAAATAACTTTTAATTTGGTTTAAAAATTCTTTTCAAAAGCTGAATTTTTAACTTTTTCAAAAAATTACTCATATATTCTCGTTTACATTCCAAATTCTTTTACATTTTAAAAAATGACTAAAATAGATATTTTATTACTTAAAAGTATTTTTTGGCAGCACTTTTCAAAATTATTTTTCAATTTAACGTTGTTTTTGAAAAATACAGTGAGAAAGTGATTTTAGATTATAAGTGTTTGTATTGCGGTCAAAAAGTATTTTTAAGTAGATTAGTAATATAAAAAAGAAGGTATATGAATAATTTCATCAAAAAAGTACTTTTTGATAAAGTTAAAAACTAAAAATTTTAATTTTTGAAACACTTTTTAAACCAAAATGAAAAACATTTTTAGCCTAAAAAATTACATGTTTTTATTAGTTTTGGTCCTAAACCAACATTTTAGCTCTAAAAATTAGTTTGAAAAGCAAATTGTCACAGTCCTATTCGCGTGATAGGCGAGACTGTGACAGGATGCTTGCTGGTTGTGCTTAATACGGAATGCGGGATAGCAATAAGGGTGTAGTACGTACCGTACAGCCGTTCAGTCCTGGGGACGGGCGTGCTGGTTAGGCACCACACTGGTCGGGAGCTGTCCCTGCTTCCCTGATGAGCCCAAGGGAGGGCGAAACTAGTAAGCATCGAGTGGAAAAGGCTGAGCCCCGGGCTGGTAAGAGCCTTGGGTTGCCGCACGGGGGCTATGTCCCTGCGCCAAGACTCTAATCCCGTGACAGATGGTATCAGAGCCAATCTGTGTGCTAGCTGTGAGCTTACCAAGCGCTCATGTGCTGCGTAGCGAGTCAAGTGGACGAGCGTGTGTCTCGCACCCAAGTGAAATGGTGTTCGCGAGTGGGGCCTCTATAAAGAGATTGAGACGAGGTCGGGTAGGCAGGAAGCTGCAGTGAAAGTTCGCCAAGCACTCACAGAACCTCGGTAAAGAGGACGAGCAGGCAAGGAATTGCACACTAGATCCGGGCTAATTAAAAAGAAGACGGTAAAGAGCTTTCTCCCCATGCACGAGGGCGTGCATGAATTGAGTGGGGGAGTTTGTCACGGTCCTATTTGCGTGATAGGCGAGACCGTGACAGGATGCTTGCTGGTTGTGCTTAACGCGGGATGCGGGATAGCAATAAGGGTGTAGTACGTGCCGTACAGCCGTTCAGTTCTGGGGATGGACGTGCTGGTTAGGCAGCACACTGGTCGGGAGCTGTCCCCGCTTCCCTGATGAGCCCAAGGGAAGGCGAAACCAGTAAGCATCGAGTGAAAAAGGCTGAGCCCCGGGCTGGTAAGAGCCCTGTGTTGCCGCACGGGGGCTATGTCCCTACGCCAAAACTCTGACCCGTGACAAAATACTCTCGGCCAAAGAAGTCAAATCAGCCACACTAGTTGCCGGTTGGTTGGTGCAAATATAGTTTAGGCAATGATAGGGCAAATCTAAAACGACAATACGTTCAATTCTAAAACTACTCTCATCAGTCACGGTCGAAAAACACCTGATGTAAAGATTGTTGCACAACTCTGTCAGGGACAGAGTCAGGATCAAAGTTTGGGCGGAAGAGTCAATTAAACCTTTAAATTTAAAAATTGAGAGGGACAAATATTTTATCTAATTAATATTTAAGCAAAAAAAAACCTAAAATACAATTATACTAAAATTTTTGGGCATCTCTCCTATTTAACATTGCATTTGAGTTAACATGCAAAAGATTATAGAAATTACCAGATAAAATGTTAGATAAAATCGAATCGAATCAAATCTACTCTACGTGTTGTTAGACATTGCAAGGAATCAATTGGTTGATCCATTTCTCTCCGTCTCCTCTACCCAAATCACACTTTATCATGTGCGGATACTTTCCATGTGCAACTGCAAAGGTCGATTTTATCATTCAGTTTGGTCCCCAAAGTCTTTAAATATTGCCATTGTAACTTTAAGTGGAACCCAGAATTTCGTTTAATCGGTCTAGGATAAAGAAAAATTTTAATATACAGTGTAAATTATGTTTGTCAAATTTTATATTGTGATTTTTGTTTATGGGTTTAAGTTGCATGGTTTAGAATTTAAGGTTCAATTTAGGGTTTAGAGATTTAGATTTTAAAGAATGGTTGTGTAAAAAAAAATTATGGTTTGTGTATCTAAATATAACCTTTAAGATGGATAAAAATTTTCTGCATCTTTTCGGTGCCCTTACTTATGCCCCAACACTAAAAAATATTACAAAATTAAATTCTAAATCTTAACCCTAAATTTTAAATCCTAAACTTTACACCCTAAAAATACACCCTACCCTAAATTTGCTAAACCCTAAACATAAACTTTAACTTAAAACCCTAAACCTAATTTTGAGCGTGAGAGCATAAGTAGGGGCACCGAAAAGGGGCAGAAGATTTCTATCCCCTTAAGATAATCAGTTTACAATTTTTCTTATTAAGTAGAAAAATTATTATATTTCCATGACAAATATCAAGATTTAAACTCATGCAAGATGAGACAACATGAATATCATTGGTCACTCGACCAATTAATGGGTCTATAATCACTTAACAGTTTAAATTTTAATATCTACGATCGTTTCCTTACGAACAAAAATCTTCTATTTTTTCATTTTTTTATTCATTCCCCACCATTAAAATTTTAAAATCATAAGCCCTAAACCTTAAATCTATTTTTTTTAATATGATGGACATAAATAAGGTTCTGAAAAAAAAAAAACAGAATTTCTATTCTTTTGCTTAACTCCGTGTTAAGATCTATTTTTCTTTAAAAATAAAAATAATTTCAAGTGGAAGTCACCTCTTGCTCCGAATCTCAATATCTACAATCTCTTTTTCTTGTCCGAAAGTAAAACTTTAAAGAAAACAATAATGCATGGGAAAGAGGATGAGATTTGACACAACACATGCATTATTGTTGATAAAGCAAGGAACCAACCCTTCTTTTTTTCACATGCCATTTTTTTGCTATGTTGACTTGAATAATCATTACACAGTTGAACACTTTGTTATTCGGGTTCGGATTCGGGTTCGGGTGTTAGATACGAGTATATTCGATTACGTATTTAGAGAGTGGTAATTGGCTATTTCCTTTCACATAATCAAAACTAGAAAGAAAGCATTTATTCTCTGCACATGCTTTCTTCTGCTGCATTCTGGGCGTTTCAATGGGTACTTTTGATGCATGCAGTTCAACTGCATGAATAAATAACAGTTAACAATTTCTGGGTCTTTTTAGTTACGCATTTAAGTTTTAATTATTATCTTTATTTCTTTCCATGTGATTCCATTGAATCCAACACGGCCTTTGTTGAGATGCTGCATATTTAGACTGCAAATTTCTCTGGAATTCATATGAACATAAGCTATTACAGATTACAAACTTGTTTTCAAGTCTTTATTTCTGTTGTTGTTGGTGTTCGAAATGCTTCCGACGTATTTTCCTCTTCGATGGGAAAGCACCGGGGACCAATGGTGGTATGCTTGTCCTATAGATTATGCAGCTGCTAATGGACATTACCACTTGGTCCGTCAGCTTCTTCAGATTGATGCCAATCATCTGATCAAGCTGACATCTTTGAGGCGGATCCGCCGCCTCGAGACCGTGTGGGACGATGAAGAACAATTTGATGATGTTGCTAAGTGTCGTTCTCAAGTTGCTAGGAAGCTTTTTATCGAATGCGAATCGAAGAAACCGAAGAATTCCCTTATCAGCTGTGGCTACGGCGGATGGCTTATGTACACGGCTGCCTCGGCCGGAGACTTGGGATTCATTTTAGAACTTCTTGAATTGAACCCTTTGCTTGTTTTTGGAGAAGGGGAGTATGGTGTTACTGATATTCTTTATGCTGCAGCCAGGGGCAAAAGCTCTGAGGTTTTCATGCTTGTATATGACTTTGCGGTCTCACCGCGGTTTTCGACCGCGAAAGGCGAAGGGTTGGAAGAACACATTGGGGACATACCAAAGGTTTATAAGTGGGAGATCACAAACAAAGCTGTTCATGCTGCTGCTAGAGGAGGGAATTCAATGGTTTTAATGGAGCTTCTTAATGGATACTATGAAGATGTTCTGGCTTATCGAGATAAGCGCGGTTCGACCGTGTTACATGCCGCCGCGGGCAGAGGCCAAGTTGAGGTTAGGCTCAAGTACTCTGTTTTTATGCTAGTGGTTGAGCTTTATTACATTAACTAATGCAAGCAAAGCAATGTTTTGTTATATAGGTGGTTAAGAGCCTGGTTGCATCTTTCGATATCATCGACTCGGTAGACGATCAAGGCAACACGGCCTTGCATATTGCTGCATACAGGGGCCAAGCAGCCGTAGTCGAGGCTTTGATTCGGGCGTCTCCCTCGTTGATCTCCGTACGAAACAACGCGGGGGAGACGTTTCTCCATTACGCGGTGTCTGGTTTTCAGACCCCTACGTTTCGAAGAGTGGACCGACAGATTAATCTTATGAAGCAACTTGTACATGAAAAAAAGTTCAATATGGAAGACATTGTTAATGCTAAAAACAATGATGGAAGGACTGCACTTCACTTGGCCATCATTGGGAATGTTCACACCGATCTAGTCGAACTCCTGATGTCCGCACAATCAATCGATGTGAACATCAGCGATGCAAATGGAATGACTCCGCTCGATTTACTCCGACAAAGGCCTCGTTCCGCTTCGTCGGATATGCTCATTCGACAATTGATTTCAGCTGGGGGAATGTTCGGTTGTAAGGACTACACTGCAAGAAGAGCAATTGTTTCACACTTAAAGATGCAGCATGGAAGCAGTCCTGGAACTTCTTTCCGGATATCCGACACCGAAATCTTCTTGCATACAGGCGTCGAGACTACATGGGATGGTTACACTTACCGTTACGACGGTAACGATCCTAGTAGCGGAGGAAGAAGTCGGTCTTCCTCGATAGATTTCCACTCTAGTGATGAAAACAGGAAGCCACCGGTTGCTCAAAAACCACGTCCGAAGAACAACGCGGCGCAGAGATTGAAAAACGTTCTCCATTGGCCTCAGATGAAGGGGACAAAGGCTAAAAGATTGAAGAAGTCAATCGAGTGTTGCTCGAAAGAAATTCCGATTTCACTTAGACAAAGATTTTCGAAGCCTTCGTCACTAGCTAACAACAAGAGAACACTGTCTGTGAGGAGGAACCAGTCTAGTCCAATTGCAAAGAAGAAACTTGCATCAGGGGCTAATGCTATGCAGGGTGTCATGGAAGCAATGCCGCCGCAGTTAACGATTCGGGAACGAACTCGGGCGAGTTCGTTATCCAAGTCATCCATTTCTTCTCTGTGCTCATTGGATAAAGAAATGGGAATTTTAATCGAGAAGGAAGTCGTCGGACCATCTTGCTCCAATCCAAGTCTTGATGATGAAAAACCAAATACAAGTACAACTAGGAAGCAAGGATCAACCAAGAAAGGGTTAAAGAGACAGTATTTCTGTTTTGGAGGCTCAGGCCTGGCTGTAAAAACAACAGCTAGCTAGCCGACCAGACTGCCGTAAATTGAGCCATGGTCTCAATGGCTCGATTCGGTCGTGTCGGGTCAGAACTTATATAGAAGGCTACTTACAAAGAAGATTAGCAGTATCTGTTTACTGCTGTCTGGTTCATAAAGATGAAGGTTCTTTGCTTATTTCGAAGTGTTAGAAATCCATCATCCGGTGCTCATTTGTGTCGAATTTTAATGTTTCTTCTAGTATGAAGTTTGTACTTTCACTTGATATATTTGTCTCGGTCTTATAGTTCTGGGTTAAAGAGAAATGAACCTCAAAGTTGGCTAATCGAAACTGTTCACCCCAGAAATTTTAGGCATACTGTGATGATTTGTAATGTTTTGGCTTTTGATACTTAGGATGATGTTAATTCTAGAATGACTTGGATTTAAGTAACTTTGTCTGCAAATATTTTATTAAAAAATTAAAAAATATTAATCTATACTACTTTGTAATATTTTAATAATCACATTAATTTCGTTACTATTGTTGTCCATCTTGCTTTCGCTTAGTTTTTTTTAAAAGGATAATTATTTGTTACACCAGCGGTAGAAATTTTTAGTTTCTACAAGCGCCTTAGTTTTAGGGTTTCGAGACTTAATTCAGTGTTTTGGTTTGCTAGTGTTGAGTGGATCAATGGGTTAATCAAAGCCAAGAGGGGGTGAATTGAGTTTTTAAAGAGAAAATAGAATGACTAAAAATGAAGAACAATGAATTTTAAAGTAGTTTAAGTTCCAAATGAACTCTACATCCACTACCTTAGTTACCATTAAGGATTTTTCTACAATCCACTAATTGCTCTTCCCCTTTTCAAGGCTGAGGAGGTAACCTTTACAATACCGATCAAATTTTATATCCAAAATTTGACCAAACCCTCACAAGAGTACAAAGAAGAAATTTAGGCAAGAAAGATATCTCTCAATACAAGATTGCCCCTTTAAATACAATCACTCAACCCAAATTTGAATACAAGATTAGAATTGAACACAATACAATTTAAGATTTTACAAAGATAAGAAATAAAACACTTTGAGCTTGGATTTTTATAAGGATGTTTTTTTATGCAATAGTTGTTGCTAGTCTTCAAATGGCTTCATTTTATACCTTCTCCATTAATTCTAGTCGTTTGGATGGTTAGGGTATTGAATATAGCCGTTGAGACCCTCTCTTTCCACCATAAATGCACTTCTGCAGCTTACCGTATCGGTACACGAGGACCCGTATCGATACCGGTCTCAAAACAGAAAGAGCCGTTGCACAATAACAAGAGGGGCGTATCGATACGGGTGTAAGCGTATCGGTACGGGACATAGACCGTTTCGATACGGGGAACATATATATCGATGCAATTAATTCCACAAAGCTTACGGGGAACATCTTTACCGACGATAAGCCTCGTGACCTTTTTCGGGGCATGCATGGTGAGCCGTTGAAGCTAGTAGCACGAAGGGGTAGAAATTCTTCTTGGTTTTTGGTTTCGGTTTTTTGGGTTTTAAAACAAAAATAGTCGAAAGGTTTTTGGGAACACAAGGCTTCTGGTTTTGGTTTGGGTTTTCGGGGAGAGCCAAAGAAAAGGGGTTTCGAGGTTTTTTTAAGGTTCCGACGCCGACAACGGCGACCGGAACGTTGATGGCACCGAAGAGAAAAACAGAGAAGAGTGGGCTATCTGGTTTAGGGTTTGGAAAAGAAAAAGAGGATAAAAAACGTTTTAACCGGGTTTATATAATATTTTCTTGTTTAAAAATTGGTTTAACTCTACTTTAGAACCCTCCGTGTTATTGTAATACCGACCTGGGCCCTTCCGCATCTTTAAACTCTGCCTGCGGTCCCTCGCGTTTTTCGAACCTTTTCAATTTGGTCCCAATTTTTGTGTTTTAATTGGTTTCTTTATGGTTTTATTGCCGTTTGGGTCCCTGCCAGTCTGCCTTTGTTTACTTTGCATTTTATTTATCTTGCATGTTATTTTTATGATATTATATGTCGTTAATCATGCATTTTATCTTTTTTAATCCATTTTAGTATCGAATATATGTTTTTTTTGCCATGTTATTACGTTTATTTAATGTAAATGTATGATATGCGGTTGATGTGTTTTTTTAATATGTGGTCATATGTTTTTATGTTTAGCACATTTAATTTTATGCATAGCTTTGTCATATATGTTGCATGCTCTTTTTTTATCATGTATATAGCCTAGTTGTTTTCAGGTCATTCAAATATGTTTTTCTTGACATGCATTTTATACTTGTCATTCATGAGACTGCTAATAATCGAGCATGTTAAATGAACTTAAAATATACCCAAAGAGAGGTATTAATTAACTCTGGTATTCGTGGTATGACAGTCTTAGCTTAATGGATGTCAATCGAATATTTGGGTTAATTTTCACCGTCTCTAGGTAAGCGGAAGCGTAAAAATGGAAATACCATGCATCATCCTTTACTTGTTTGCACCATGCATAAAGGTGACGTACATGATCCGAATCCTAAACTAACACGACAGTCAGTCTTATATGATGTCAGTTTAGTCTAGGGTCCGGTGTACCGTCATCCTTTCTAATTAAATGTTTAATTAATTCCAAAGCCACGATTCGATATAGCCAGTGCTATTTAAGTCACATTTTCATTAAAATTCACTTTGGATCTTAAATAATTTCTATCGATTAAAGGCAACGAGTTATTTGGTACCGATTTCCGGGCGTGATGGGGGTGTTAACCCTTCTCCACACGTAACCAACTCCCGAACCCGTTTTAAAACGAATCTCTGGTTTTGTGGTGTCCGGCCTACCTTAGTGGCCGGTGGCGACTCCCAATTTTTACGGTTTTCTGAAATTCGAATCTCCCCCTTTTTTATATAAATCTCTTTTTCTTTCAAAAAAAGGTGATAAGACCTAGTTAGTCGTTTTTAAAAAAACCTTATCACAGTTTGGCGACTCCGCTGGGGACAAATTTTTGTTTTTTACAAAACAAAAAAGAAAGTTAAGCCAATAAAATACTTGTTGCCTTTTAATCGACAGAAAATATTTAAAGTTCAAAGTGAATTTAATAAGTTTGTTCTTCCTTGAAAATATGACTTAAATTAAACGAGCTTTGAAAATTTGTGGTATTCGAATTAATTCCTCATTTAATTTCAAAGGAGTCACCAACATGTGTTGCATCATGATCATCAAGCTCTATACCCGAGCTATACCCTTAAGTGGGAGTGAAACGCCCATACCCACGTGAGTATCCCTCCACGGGTCGGTAATTCACTTCCGGAATCCATGCCTTTGACACGTGAGCAGCCCTCCACGTCATTAGGTTGCGCTTTCCCTCGAACCGAAACCAATTCGCAAGCATGTAATGGGCCAGAATCGGGGTTCTCGTTTCCTTAGTAGGTGATGAGATAGGTTCGGGTACCCTTGTTAGAACCAAACTCATGTGTGAGAATATAAGAAGCCCACCCCATTAGAGCCATGCGGATAATCATAGAGCTTAGAATGGCTAGGGTCGTCTTGTTAATTGCTTGCCTTCTTTATTTTGCTTATATTTAATTCTCTGTGTTTATCTTGTAACTAACGCGCTTTCATTTTTGTTTTTCCCCTCTTATTTTGCATATTTCATCATTGCATAAAGAGCACATTGAGTTGGAAATAGTTTGAAATTAAAGACTTGATCAATGGGAAATCTAGTCCGCAACAATAGTGAGAAGGACCTCGACAAAAATGTAGCCACAAAGAGAGCGACTACATGGTAGGGGTTCCGAGACAAGAAAGGCTTTCAAAGACGAAAAAATGGCCACAATCGAGTCTTGCAAGGAAATTAGCGAGAACCACAAGAACTAAGCTTTCCGGGGCAAGATCGGAAGTTTCTCTGGCATAGCGAGAACCACAATCGAGTCTCGACCTAGAACGAAAAAATACTTCAAGTCAGAGGGAATTCCGACCTCAGCTCCGATAAGCTTTGAAGGTTAGGCTCAGTGGGACCCTTTCAAAGAGTAAGTCAAGAGTACCAAATTTCGACAATGGATCAATCATAATTCGTCGCCTACACCACTTGGGGACAGGACCGAGAGTTGGCCTATTTGTTAACGTGGATACGAGAGAACGCTCGATCCCTAGAGAAAGAAGAAAGGATTGTGTGAGTCTTGAAGAAAATCGTCGACCTAGATGCTAGCTTGAGAACCATATGTAGTGGGTTTCATCCGATCATTGTAACAGACCAAGGTTCCCATTGATATGAGTTGTTTAACGAGGATATTTGTTGAGTGTGTAAAAGTTCTATATTTTACCCCTTATTTAACCCATATTTCTGCTGCATTCAAGCATAATTCATTGCATTTAGGTAAAGTTTCACATATACATCACAATTAGATAAAATGGCACAGTTGCTACTGATTTTGGTTGTTTTTGCAGGTATCTGCTGTGGCAGACTCAGGACAGCGAAGGAGCAGAGCTGGAACTCGGGACTGGAGTCAAGAAGGAAGACGCAGCCGTGGCCACTATCGTGGCAGCCATGACGACAACATTGTTAAAGGGAAAAGTGAAGTGGAGCTCGACAAATAGAGGAATTCAAGCTGGTCTGTCGTGGACCACTCCTATATTTTTCTAAGCCCTAAGGCAAAATGAAACACAAGCCCAAAGTTCAAGGAAGAAACCCAAAGCAAGAAAAGAGCACGAATTAAAGGCATATACTCAGAAGATTTAATCTTAATTAGAGTTGTACTTTAGTTTGAACTTGTATTCTTACCTTATTAGAAAACTTGAACCCAAGGCCTATATAAAGGCATGTAATTCGACCTAGGGAAGGATATCTCATCTCTAGCCGACTTCTCCAAACCCTTGTCGTTTTCCCCCTCTCATCATGTTCTAAACTCCCCATAGGGCTAAGGGTTGATTCTGTAAAGTAGTTGCAAGGATTGTACTGTTTTAGGAATTTTCTGTTCAATAAAATAAACTTCAAGTTTGCTTATTCTGGTTTTAACATCTTGCAAGAGTATCAGAAGAGCATTGTGAGATTATCTATTTACTTAATATCGGGAGAGTTAAGTATACGAAAGGAATAAATGCGGGTTCTCCAGTTTATGGTTGAACTATCTCGGACCTAGGGATAGGACGAGGTTAAGTGGCTAAGGAAGAATTCAACAACATTGGTGTTCACCCTTTGATTTACGCTGGGAGGTATCATCCGAGAAGTGTCATCAACAGTGCTTGGACCTAGGGATAGGACAAGTCATAGAAGGGATTCTTGCCAAGCTTGAAGTACAAAGTTGTGTGATCGCTGCCGCGACAACAACAGACTTCTGCCGCAGCAGGTGCTACCGCGACAGAGACGACGACAGAACAAGAATTCTTATACAGTGCAACACCTACACTACCGAGCAAATCAATACCGACCTATTTCTTAACCATGAAACTTCAGTCTTTTATATTCAGTATTCTTCAATATTATTTCCCAAACAATTTAAACTCTTTTCTTTCTCTCTTGTGCAGCAATTCAAGGCTAAAGCTATCTCCATTCCATGTGGATTCGACACCCGATACTTTGAGTATCACTTTACTACTTGTGTCGTGTACACTTGCACTACATTGCGATAGGAGTTTTGACACGCAATAATATTTTCCGAACTCAGTGTTGCTCTTTGCATTTCAATTATGCATTTTGTTTGATTACCTTTAGTCATATGTTTTTGTTGTACATATGACACATCGCATTCATAAAATTAATGTTCAATGCACATTTGCATTCAATTATACATTTTGTTTGATTACTCTTAACCATATGTTGTACATATAACATATTGCATTCATGAAATTAATGTTCAATGCACCTTTGCATTCAATTATACATTTTGTTTGATTACCTTTAATCATATGTTGTACATACGACACATTGCATTTATAAAATTAATGTTCAATGCACCTTTGCATTCAATTATACATTTTGATTGATTACCTTTAATCATATGTTTCTGTTGTACATACGACACATTCATTCATTCATTCATTAATCAAATGAAATTAATGTCCATCAAATTAATGCATCTTTGCATTCAATTGTACATGTCTGTTTGATTACCTTTAATCAACTATCCTTGTTGTGCATACAACACATTACATGCATTCATTCTTAAAATGAACAAATGGAGGAAAGTTTTGCTAAGCTAGAGGTCGATTTGAGAGGTCAGATGAAACAAACTCAGCAAGAATTAAGGGACGACATCATCAAGTCCCAACAAGATATGATGAAAGGAATATCCCAACTGCCACAGTTTAGTCTAGGAGGAAAGAATATTGTTGAGAATCTTGCTCAAGGTTCAGGAGACCACTCGGCCACCCCGATCTTTAAGAATCCTCTTGTTATCAGTCCCTCATCCAACCCACCCCAAGGGGCATCTTCTGCTCATCAAGACGACGCCTTTGCCCAAGCTCAACACCTTCGGAGACACGACCTTTAGGGTTTTAGTTCTTGGTTTTCTTCTTTGGGAATGAGTGTGTTTAAGTCGTGCATGTCGCATTTTCTCTTGAAGTAATGCATAGAACCAACATTGCTATCATTTGCCCAAAGATATCAATGATCTTTTTGTGAGGGCACTTGTTATGTTTGCAGATTTTCTTTCTAATGAAAATGTATGTTTCTTAACATACAATGACCTTGAAATCATATATATGTATACCCCTCCTTACCTCTGTAGGTCCTCGGATATCACATGCATGATGTGGCATTGATTCTAATGAAAGAGATCGATTGAATGTTGTGATAACGATGAAGTGAGATTTCCCGCTCCGTCCGCTCTGGTCGATAAAACGGGAGAAGAAAGATTACTATTCCTTCAATGATGTTTGATGATAAGAAAATCACCTAATAAAGCCCAAATAGAGTAGCTTGAATGTGCCTAAAAAGGGGAAAAAAGAAAGAAGAAAGAAAGAAAAAGAAAAAGAAAAAGAAAAAAAGGAAGAAAAATATACCATTTCAAAATAAAATGCTTTTAACTTTCGAGCTTGGTAATAAGCATTACCAAAAAGCACTCCAATTTCCGAAACCTGGTAATAGGAATTTTTGGATACGAGTGTGGAATTTTAGGGGCACTTTGCTGAAGCCTGAATCTCTTCGCTTCATGAGTGATGGTAATATTTTCAAAATCGTGACCATGTCGAGTAACTCGGGGTATCATTGTATGCTCCATCTTTATTCTCGAGCCAAAGGATTGTGACGAGTTGAATTCCCCTATATATAAAAAAGAAAAAAAAGAATGAAATAAGAAAAAAAAGAAAAAAAAGAAGGGAGAAAATGATAAGAACTAGAAGGAATAGTAATCGAGCTGATCCAGCAAGTACCATAATCATGAGGATGAACCGAGCGATTTGGGAGGAGTTTCATAACTTCAAATATCGCTGCAACATTTAAAGTCTTCATAGACGCAAGTGATCACCAGAAAGTTGAATCTAAGACGCTTTTGCATTTGATATCCGGGGCATCCTATTCTGTTTTTCTTTTAATCATAATTTGGTTTCAAGGTTTTGTATATTAATATGAAAATCCATTCTTCATTAGAATGATGACCAGCGAATTGACATATTTTAAAACAAAGAGATTTCCTTGTATTACTTCAGAGATTAATGGGTCGCCGTCAGTGGAGACCAAAATTGAGAGGCACTATATGATGATGAAGGATCATTGGGGCATCATTGTTCGTGGGACAACGGAAGCTTTGGCACATAGGATTTTAAATCAGAATAGATGGGAGATGGCATACGGCTTGGAAGTGCTTGATTCTGATTACAACTAGGGTCATTGAACTCGGGGAATGAGCAACGACAGACGAGAGCAAAGTTTGTCAGGACATGTAACTGAGGAGTGGTTGTAGTCCCAAGATGATGACCACCGACCTTAAAGAACGAAGACAAACTAAATTCATGCATCTTTGCATTGTCATGACCATACGCATCTTTGCGTCACGAAATATGCTCATGCATCATTGATAGTTAGACAACCCTATGTTAGGAGCATGCTAACTCATACCACCATAGCATTTTGTTCATTTTGAACAAGTATTTGAAGATTGATAAAAGGATGGATCTACAGCTTCACGAGAGAAGAAAAAGATCTCATAAGAACCAAGAGTCCATTGACTGGTATTAAGGCCTTTAATCCCTGATTTCTATCATTCCTAAGAGATTTTTTTTCTCAAAAGTCAAATTTCTCAATTTCATTCCTTCCTAAAGGATATTTTTTCTTAAAATTCCAATTTCTCAATTTTATCCTTTCTAAAGGATGTTTTTCTTAAAACTCAATTTCTCAATTTTATCCTTCCTAAAGGACGTTTTTCTTAAAATTCCAATTCCTCAATTTTATCCTTTCAAAAGAAGGTTTTTCTTAAAACTCAATTTCTCAATTTCATTCATTCATAAAGGATAATTTTTCTTAAAATTCCAATTTCTCAATTTTATCCTTTCTAAAGGATGTTTTTCTTAAAACTCAATTTCTCAATTTTATCCTTCATAAAGGATGTTTTTCTTAAAATTCCAATTCCTCAATTTTATCCTTTCAAAATGAGGTTTTTCTTAAAACTCAATTTTATCCTTTCTAAAGGATGTTTTTCTTAAAACTCAATTTCTCAATTTTATCCTTCCAAGGATGTTTTTCTTAAAATCCTAATTTCTCAATGTTATCCTTCTTAAAGGATGTTTTTCTCAAAACTCCATTTCTCAATTTATTCCTTCCAAAAGGATATTTTTCTCAGAAATTCAAATTCCTCATTTTGGTCCTTTCTAAAAGGACGTTTTCTTCATAATTCACAATTCTCAACTTTATCCCCTTTGGAATGTTTTAAAAAAATAGTTTTCCTGGTTTTTTAATTAAAAGAAAAGAAAAAAGAAAGAGAGAAGAGAGAAAAAGTGAGAAGAGAAAAGAAAAGAAAGAAAAAAAGAAAGAAGAGAGAAAATAAAAAAAGGAAAAAGAAGAAAGAACAAGAACAAGAAAAAAATAAGAAAAAAGAAAGAAAGAGAAAGAAGAAGAGAAAAGAGACCCGCAACTTTAGAATTTCAGAGCAAAAGAGGCAGATACTCATAGCTCAAAACTTCGAGCGAAGGATTTCAGACTCGCCACATTATGACTTCCGAGCAAAAAGAGGCAGATACTCACAGCTCATAGGGTGAAGGATTACAAACTCACCAAAATCAGGATTTCCGAGCAAAAAGAGGCAGATACTCACAACTCACGGGTGAAGGATTACAAACTCACCAAAATCAGGACTTCCAAGCAAAAAGAGGCAGATACTCGCAGTTCGAGGTGAAGAATTGCTAACTCACCAAAACCAGGACTTCTGAGCGAAGGAGATAGATACTCATAGCTCAAGGCGAAGATTTCAAATTCACCGTGCCAGGTTTTTAGAGTGAAGGAGACAGATACTCAAAGCTCAAGGTGAAGAATTTCAAATTTGCCACATCAAGTTTTCAGAGCGAATGAGGCAGATACTCAAAGCTCAAGGATTTCAGGCGAAGGATTTCGAACTCGCCGTATCAGGATTTAAGAGCAAAGGAACTCAGGGGTTTTCGTACAGAAAAACCGGAAGGCCTGCTCAATTTGTTTTTGCCGTTTCGGGAAAGCAAGTTGTCTGTGTTTCTTCTTTGCCACTTCAGAAGAATGAATCAATTATTGTCTGACTTGTCTCTTGCCGTTCCGTAAGGACATGCCAACGCTACCCACTTTGTTTCTGCCGCTTCGGAGGAGCAAATCACCCAAACAAGGAAGTTGGACAAAATTAGTGCTTATGGTCTTTGCTTTATACTTGTTTCACAAGTACAAGCAAAGAGGGGCAACTGTAATCACTAATTTTGTCCGGGTTAACATCTTTTTATTTCGTTTTATAATAATGGGCTTTAATTATATATGTGTTGTTATTATTAAGGTTGTATTTATCTATTATTACTAGTATTACTATTTATTATTATTGTCTATATTATTATCATATATCACTGTTATTCTTATTTACTACTATCTATTATTATTATCCTATCTAATTATCATATACCATATGTTATTATTATTAGTAGTATTATTTATTCTATCACCTTTATCTATTCTTACTATTTTATTATCATATACTATCATATCTTATTATTATCTGTTATATTATTATTATTATTACCGTTATTATTAGTATTATCTACTATATTATAATAATAATAATAATAATAATAATAATAACAATAATAATTATTATTATTAATGAATCTGAAACTAAAAAATACTTAAAAAAATATACTGATATAAATAAGCCCAATACTTGATATAAACAAGCCCAAAGTTCATTAATTTTAAAGTACATTACATATTTAAAAATCCAAAAAATAAAATACATGGCCCGTTGGCCCAAATTGGTAAGCCCCAATCAGATAGCCAAAAACCCTAAATATGATATGTTTCTCTCTTATGCTTTGCATCCGCCACATCCCCCACCGTCAGATCTGATCTAGATCTGATGGTCCAGATCGCACCAGGAGTAAAAAAACCCTAGGAGAGGGTTCGCTTGGGTCTGCGCCGCACGATCAGAGTCCTCGGATCAAACGAAGATCCAACGCTCTAGATTGCCTCCTCCACAGAAACCCTAGGGTCTCTAGGATGATCTCGCGCCGCCTCAAGCTTGGACCGTTGGATCGAAATATGATATGATGGTCTGGATGCCACAAAGATCACACGCGCGTCCACGCGTGTCGCTTCAGATCACCACACGCGCACGTGGTGCGCACGCCCGACGTTTCGAGTTCACCCGAGTGCCAATCGTCCGTTGCCACGTCACCATTCCCGTACACCGACGGCCATTCTGGAGGCCAACTCAGCAGCCACGTCCGTCCCTCTCCGTACAAGCTCTCGCATGCAAAAAAAACAGAACGCAAATGTCAGAAACGCAACAGAAATCACAGAGGCAAAAACAAACCAAAACTTCAGAGATGAATCCGGCCAAAATAGAATAGCAGAACCAATCACATATTTTGTAAGGGTTTTACAAATGCGAAAATGATGTAATTTCGGGGCTATAAAACCCGAAACAAAGCATTGTAATAGGGGGATTTTTTCGGAGAGAGCAAAGTTGTAATCAAAGTATTTACAGAGAGCAATACAAGCAGAAACCTCAAAGTTTTCGAGGTATATTTTTCGGTCTTTCATTTCACAGTTTCGAAACAAAAAATTAAAATAGAAAGTTAGCTTTTTTTACCTTCGCTTTGAACCCTCTCCTCTTCGTGTTTCGCCCATCTTTACAGGCAATAAGCCTCGTGACCCTTTTCGGGGCATGCATGGTGAGCCGTTGAAGCTAGTAGCACGAAGGGGTAGAAATTCTTCTTGGTTTTGGTTTCAGTTTTTCGGTTTTAAAACAAAAATAGTCGAAAGGTTTTTGGGAACGCAAGGCTTCTGGTTTTGGTTTGGGTTTTCGGGGAGAGACAAAGAAAAGGGGTTTCAAGGTTTTTTTAAGGTTCCAGCGCCGGCAACGACGACCGAAACGTTGATGGCGTTGGAGAGAGAAAAACAGAGAAGAGGGGCTATTTGGTTTAGGGTTTGGAAAAAAGGGATAAAAAACATTTTAACCGGGTTTATATAATATTTTCTTGTTTAAAAATTGGTTTAACTCTACTTTAGAACCCTCCGTGTTCTTGTAATACCGCCCTGGGCCCTTCCGCATCTTTAAACTCCGCCCGCGGTCCCTCGCGTTTTTCGAACCTTTTCAATTTGGTCCCAATTTTCGTGTTTTAATTAGTTTCTTTACGGTTTTATTGTCGTTTGGGTCCCTGTCAATTTGCCTTTGTTTACTTTGCATTTTATTTATCTTGCATGTTATTTTTATGATATTATATGTCGTTAATCATGAATTTTATCTTTTTTAATCCATGTTAGTATTGAATATATGTTTTTTGCCATGTTTTTACGTTTATTTAATGTAAATGTATGATATGCGGTTGATGTGTTTTTTTAATATGTGGTCATATGTTTTTATGTTTAGCACATTTAATTTTATGCATACCTTTGTCATATATGTTGCATGCTCTTTTTTTATCATGTATATAGCCTAGTTGTTTTTATGTCATTCAAATATGTTTTTCTTGACATGCATTTTATACTTGTCATTCATGAGACCGCTAATAATCGAGCACGTTAAATGAACTTAAAATATACCCAAATAGAGGTATTAATTAACTCTGGTATTCGTGGTATGACAGTCCTAGCTTAATGGATGTCAATCGAATATTTGGGTTAATTTTAACCGTCTCTAGGTAAGCGGAAGCGTAAAAATGGAAATACCATGCATCATCCTTTACTTGTTTGCACCATGCATAAATGTGACGTACATGATCCGAATCCTAAACTAACACGACATTCAGTCTTATATGATGTCGGTTTAGTCTAGGGTCTGGTGTACCGTCATCCTTTCTAATTAAATGTTTAATTAATTCCAAAGCCACGATTCAATATAACCCGTGCTATTTAAGTTACATTTTCATTTAAGAACATTTTTGTTAAAATTCACTTTGGATCTTAAATAATTTCTATCGATTAAAGGCAACAAGTTATTTGGTACCGATTTCCGAGCGTGATGGGGGTGCTAACCCTTCCCCACACGTAACCAACTCCCGAACCCGTTTTAAAACGAATCTCTGGTTTTGTGGTGTCCGACCTACCTTAGTGGCCGGTGGCGACTCCCAATTTTTATGATTTTCTGAAATTCGAATTTCCACGCTTAGATAAGATTTAACAGATGTAACAACACCCGCTTGATTGGAGACACGCTTGGCATTAGCATAGAAAATCAAAACCAAATTGCGATAGAAAAAGTCAAGAATTTGAATAAAATCCATAAATTTCCATTCTTGGAGCAAATGTAAGTAAACAAATTTGAAGCGCTCTGAGTTGAGAAAAGGAACAAAAATTACCCTCTCCGGACGAATTTTGTAGTTTTGAAATTGTCAGAAATAGGTGAGATCTCCGGTGGTCTTAAAGCACTATTGATAGATAAGAGTGAGGTTCGGGCGAGTACCATCTCCAGCATTGGAACCTTCACCGACTTCACTAGTACGCGCTCTCTTTTTGTGTGCCATTGATTAGAGAAATAGGTCAAAAACAGTTTATGCATTAACTTTCTCATTCAACCCATTGAAAATCAATAATCAAGTTTTTTTTAAAATTGAGAAACAAAAAAAAAAAAAAAGGAAAATTTAAAACAAATATCAAATAAAAAGAAAAAAGAGATTTATACCTTGATTTTGATAGAGATAAATGAGAGAAGAATTTTGCACCAATTTGATGAAAAGCTTGGCTTGATGTTGAAAACCCTCAAGAGATTTTGAGTTGTGTGGTGAAAAATAAGAGGGATTGAGAGACTTTTTATAGAGTGAAAACGGCTAGGGTTTTAAAAATAAGAGGGACTGAGAGGCTTTTTATAGAGTGAAAACGCCTGAGGGTGTATCGATACGGAGGTAAAATCGTAATTCCCTGGAAACGCTCGTCAAAGGTCCGTATCGAAACGCTCTTATACCGTATCAAAACGAGTTTAACTGTATCGATACCCGTTTTAGGCAAAATGCAGTTTGGAAAGCTAATACAGTACTCGTATCGATACGCAGAAGGCCGTATCGATACCCTCTGCCCAGAAATGCATTTTAGGCTTTAAGAACAACCAAAGTCTCGATTTTAACACTTCTTAAATGAATGCAATTGATGAATGAGCAGTTCTAAGCATATTCTAATAGAAGCATATTCCCCCTAGCTATAAGCATGGATATTTTCAAGATCAACAACACATAAACATGCAATTTCACAAATTCAAGCAATTTTAACCTCAAAAAGAGTTTTAAAGGGTCAAGGAAGGCTAGTTAGACCTAACTCTCTCCTAAGGGACCAAAAACGCTATTTGTCTAGAGGTTTAGTAAAAATGTTCGCTAGTTGGTTCAAGGTGTCAACGTGCTCTATAACAACATCTTCCTTAAGGACATGATCTCTAATGAAATGATGTCTTATTTCTATATGTTTGGTTCTAGAGTGTTGGATGGGATTTTTGGTTAAGCATATGGCACTAGTATTGTCACACTTAAGGGGTATGGTTTCAACTTTAATACCATAATCTAAGAGTTGTTGCTTCATCCAAAGGACTTGAGCGCAACAACTCCCTAAGGATATGTACTCGGCTTCGGTGGTAGACAAAGCTACACTATTTTGTTTCTTAGAGAACCAAGATATTAGCATACTACCTAAGAATTGACATGTTTCCGAAGTACTCTTCCTATCGATTTTATACCCCCCATAATACGCATCCGAATAAGCATGAAGGTTGAAGGCTGAGTCTCTAGGGTACCAAAGACCTAGATAAGGGGTATCTCTAAGGCACCTAAAGATTCTCTTAACGACTATAAGGTGAAACTCTCTAGGACTAGCTTGAAACCTAGCACACAAGAAAATACTAAACAATATATCTGGTCTACTTGCGGTAAGGTAAAGCTAAGATCCAATTATAGAGCGATAAAGCTTAGAGTCAACACACTTACCTCCTTCATCTTTGTCAAGCTTTGTAGATGAGCTCATTGGTGTAGCTTTAGGCTTTTCTTGCTCCAAGCCAAACTTCTTGAGCATATCTTTCACGTACTTTGCTTGATTGATGATGGTGCCATCCTTCCTTTCCTTGATTTGGAGTCCCAAAAAGAATGAGAGCTCCCCCATCATGCTCATCTCGAATTCACCTTGCATTAACTTAGCAAACTCCTTGCAATGACACTCATTAGTAGATCCAAAAATAATATCATCAACATATATTTGTACTACTAAGATTTCATTTTTATATATTTTTATGAAAAGTGTAGTGTTCATGTAAAACCTATGTTTGATTTTGATATAACTAAGTATGTTAAGGACTAAATTGAAAACTTGAAATAGATTTGTAAGTCCCTTAAATGATTTATAAATCACCAACACTTTAAACTGATTTGAAAAACTCAAACTCCAAATATTTTCTAAGTGTTCCAAGGCCAAAGTATTGAAAATCGTCCAGGTGTATCGATACGCCTCCAGCCGTATCGATACCTTTTTTACAAAGTTGGCTACTGGAAAGACGCGTTTCGATATGCTCTTAACCGTATCGAAACAACGTATCGAAACAGATTCAATCTGTATCGATACGCCCCTCTGTAAAAATTGAAGGAGTTTGAATGGTGTACTGATACGGCTCCACCCGTATCGATACAGTTTTAACAGATTTTTTAATTCGAAGAGGTTTAAATGTTTTCGACCGTTGGTGTCAGCCGTTAGATAACTAACATTTAAAGTGGCAGTTGTCCCGTATTGATACGGTGTTACATGTATTGAAACGGAAACTTCCAGTGAGCTAAGTTGAGAAAAAGGTATCGATACGGTCTTATCCGTATCGAAACGGTCCATGTCCCGTACCGATACGCTTACACGCGTTTCGATACGCCCTCTTTATTATGTGCAACGACTCTTTCTGTTTTGAGACGAGTATCGATACGACTCTTCGTGTACCGATACGGATAGCCGCAGAAGTGCATTTATGGTGGAAAGAGAGGGTCCCAACGACTATAATCAATATCCTAACCACCCAAACGACTAGAATTGATAGAGAAGGTATAAATTGAAGCTTATTGAAGACCAGCAACAACCATTGCATCAAAGAAAAACATTCAAGAAAAAATCCAAGTTCATTGTGCTTATTTTCCAATATTCTTGTAAACCCCAAATTGTGTTGTATTCAATTCCTATTCTATCTCAAATTTGGGTTGAGTGTTTGTACTAAAAAGGGCAATATTGTATTTGAGAGATATCTTTCTTACCTAATTTCTTCTTTGTTTCACTTGTGAGGGTTTGGTCAATTTTTGGGTAGAAAATTTGACCAGTTGTGTAAAGGTTACCTCCTAAGCCTTGAAAAGGGGAAGAACAAATTAGTGAATTGTTGCAAATCCTTAGTGGTAGCTAAGGTAGTGGATGTAGAGTTCATTTGGAACTCGAACCACTCTAAAATCCTTTGTTCTTCATTTTTAGCTATCATTTTTCTTCAACAATTTTTTAAAGCCCAATTCACCCCCTCTTGGCATTGATCAATCCATTGATCCACTCAACAATTGGTATCAGAGCCTACCTCTTTGAAGGATTAACAACCACAAGAGGAGTTTCTAGGAAGAGTGTGATCATCTAAAAATCAAGCCATGGCATCTACCTCCAGCTCAAGCTTGTACGAGTCTCAATCCACCACAAAACCACCATTCTTCAATGGTGACAACTATCCATTTTGGAAGAACCGGATGCGCCTCTTCATCAAATCCAACGATTACCTTGTTTAGGATGTCATTGAAGATGATCCCTATATTCCTTTGAAGAGGGATGGCGAAGGAAAGTTGGTTCTAAAGAAGAAGATTGAGATGAGTGAAGATGAGAGAAAGAAGATCCAAATTAATGACAAAGCACTTCACATGCTCTTTTGTTCTTTCGGTCCCGATATCTACTCCAAAGTCTCCTTCATTGAAAGTGCCAAAGAAGTATGGGACACACTAGAGACCACCTATGAAGGAACTAGTGATGTAAAGGAGACCAAGATTGGAATTCTCTATCTTAGTTATGAGAATTTCAAGATGGAGCCTGACGAAACCGTGTCCAAGATGTTCGATCGCTTCTCAACTATCGTTAACGAGCTTAAAGGTTTTGGAGAGACAATACCGGAAGACAAACTTGTCCGGAAGCTACTCTACTCACTTCCTGAATCTTGGGATGGGAAGAGAACCGCCATCATTGAGGCTAAAAACTTGAAGACTCTAAAACTTGATGAGCTAGTGGGTTCTCTCCTTACTCATGAAATAATGAAGTAAGGAAGGGGAGATGAAAAGAAGAATGAAGAGAAAAGAGTGGAGAAGCTAGAGGTAGAAAAGAAGAAGAAAATTGGAGTGACTCTCAAAGCTTCATTACATGAGAAGAGCACTTCTAGTGAGGAGGATGATTTAGAAGAATTGGCTATGATATCCAAAAGATTCTCACGATTCATGAGGTCCAACCGAGGAAGGAAGATTCAAAGAAAGATGGACTTCAAGGGTAAAAACAAAGAAGAAGAGAGGGATCAAATCATTTGCTACGAGTGCAAAAAGCCTGGTCACATTCGTTCGGAGTGCCCTCAACTCAAGAAGAAGGGCTTTGAGAAGAAGAAGAAGCTCAAAGCCAAGCTTGCTACTTGGAGTGATGAAGAGTCATCCGAGGATGACGAACAAGAAGTGGCCAACCTTTGCCTCATGGCACTTGAGGAGGATTCCTCCATGGTAACCTCTAACTCATCATCTTTTGACTTTACATTTGATGAATTACATGATGCACATGATGAGTTGCAAGAGGTTTATGATGAGTTAGTTGAGAAGTACAAAGAGTCGGTCATTAGAAATAAGAAAATTATTTCGGAATTAAATGATAAAAATGACTCACTTTCTCAAGCTAACTTAAAATTTGAGAAAAAGATTTTAGGTTTAAAAGATGAACTTAAATTCTTCCAAGATGAAAATGTTGACCTAAATAATCTTCTTTCTCAATGCAATAATGAAGACCAAAAGATGTTAGATGAGCTTAACAAGCTCAGAGAGTCTTCTAAAAATGTTGGTAATGTGAAGAATGAAAAAAAGGTGAATCATCTAAAACAAACCAACATAGGAGAAAGACTAATAACTACAAACAAAGTAGCTTCCCTAGACATAATAGAACTAAAAAGGTTAGGAGTGTATGGGTTCCTAAGGAACTTGTCAAATCTAATAATATTGTTGATATGTCATCTTGGATTCCTAAGGGAACCAAGCTATTGGGAGCTAACACTCGTGGACCCAAATGATTTGGGTACCAAAAACAAAAGTTTAATATCTTTGTTTGTAGGGGGATCATTGCTACAAGACCAAAGCACAAAGTCAAAATTCATGGTACCTTGATAGTGGATGCTCGAGGCATATGACCGGAGACAAGAGTAGATTCATGGACTTAAAGCCAAAAAGTGGAGGAGTAGTGACATTTGGTGACAACTCCAAAGGCCACATTAAAGGTGTTGGCTCCATATGTAATCACTCTACCATTCTTATTAAAAATGTTTTGTATGTCGATGGTCTTAAACATAATTTGTTGAGCGTAAGTCAATTATGTGATAAAGGATTTAATGTCTTATTTGATAAAAATGGGTGCAAAATTGTTGACATTAAATCAAATAATATTATGCTCATAGGTCATCGCATAGGTAACATTTACATGGTGCATTTAGATGACATACATATATCCTATGCATGTTTAGTAGCTCAAAATAAAAATGATGCATGGCTATGGCATAGGAAACTAGGACATGCTAGCATTAGTGTTTTAGAAAAATTAGTTTCCCTAGATCTAGTTAGAGGTTTACCCAAAATTAAGTTCTCAAATGACAAAATTTGTGATGCATGCTCTAAGGGTAAACAACATAAGTCATCCTTTAAATCCATTAATGATGTTTCTACAAGTAGATATTTACAACTTATTCACATGGATTTATTTGGGCCTATTAGGACTATGAGCGTGAGTGGTAAATCTTATGCTTTTGTACTTGTTGATGATTTTTCTAGATTTACTTGGGTTTTAGTTTTAAGTACTAAAGATGAGGCTTTAGATAAATTCATCACATTTTCAAAATTAACCCAAAATGATCTTGAACTTAGAATTTCTCATATTAGAAGTGATCATGGAACCGAATTTCAAAATTTAAGATTTGAAGAGTTTTTAATTGAAAATGGTATTAGCCATAATTTTTCGGCTCCTCGAACTCCTCAACAAAATGGGATAGTTGAGAGGAAAAAATAGAACTTTACAAGAAATGGCTAGAACCATGCTTTGTGAAAATAATTTACCTAAATATTTTTGGGCGGAAGCCACAAACACCGCTTGCTACATTGTAAACCGAGTAATGATTAAGCCACTTTTAAAGAAAACACCATATGAGATTTTAAAATATAAAAAGCCTAACATTAGCTATTTTCATCCATTTGGTTGCAAGTGTTTTGTTTTAAATAATGGAAAAGACAACTTAGGTAAATTTGATGCAAAAAGTGATGAAACTATTTTCATAGGACATTCCTTAACCTCTAAAGCCTATCATGTATTTAACAAGAGAACTTTAGTAGTAGAAGAATCTATACATGTTGTATACGATGATAACCTCCTTCCAATGAAGGATTCTTGTGATGATGATGATGTAGGAATCATTAATGCCTTTGATGGAGGACAAACTTCAAAGGAAGATGAGATTCCAACAAAAGAAGAGGATACACAAGATCCACCTCTTGAAGCCTTGAAGGACTTGGCTCTTGAGGAAAAGAAAGTGAGCTACCCAAGGGAGTTCAACTATGTCAAAGGTGGTGAAATCTTGGGTGATCCATCCAAGGGGGTAACTACTAGATCTTTTCTTAAATTTATGAACCATGTTGCATTTATCTCATTCATAGAGCCTAAGAATATAAAAGAAGCATTAAAAGATGACTTTTGGATTATGGCTATGCAAGAAGAGTTAAATCAATTTGAGAGAAGTAATGTTTGGACATTAGTTGATAGGCCTAGTAATCAATCTACTATAGGAACTAAATGAGTCTTTAGGAACAAACTAGATGAGAGTGGTAACATTGTGAGAAATAAAGCTAGACTAATAGCACAAGGTTACACTCAAGAAGAGGGAATAGATTTTAATGAAACCTATGCACCCGTAGCTAGAATGGAGGCCATTAGGATGTTGCTTGCATATTCATGTTATCATGATTTCAAGCTTTTTCAAATGGATGTTAAAAGAGCATTTTTAAACGGTTTTATAAATGAGGAAGTGTATGTGGAACAAACACCGGGTTTTGAAGACTCTAAATTTCCAAATCATGTTTTCAAACTTACTAAATCTCTTTATGGTTTAAAACAAGCTCCTAGAGCTTGGTATGAAAGACTTTAAAACTTTTTGATTGAAAAAGGTTTTGAAAAAGGTAAGGTGGACACTACACTTTTCATAAAAAAGTATAAAAATGACATCTTAGTAGTACAAATTTATGTTGATGATAATATTTTTGGATCTACTAATGAGTGTCATTGCAAAGAGTTTGCTAAGTTAATGCAAGGTGAATTCGAGATGAGCATGATGAGGGAGCTCTCATTCTTTTTGGAACTCCAAATCAAACAAAGGAAGGATGGCACCTTCATTAATCAAGCAAAGTACATCAAGGATATGCTCAAGAAGTTTGGCTTGGAGAATGCAAAGCCTCAAGCCACACCTATGAGCTCATATACAAAGCTTGACAAAGATGAAGGAGGTAAGTGTGTTGACTCTAAGCTTTACCGTTCTATGATTGGATCATTGCTTTACCTTACCGCAAGTAGACCAGATATCTTATTTAGTGTTTGCTTGTGTGCTAGGTTTTAAGCTAGTCCTAGAGAGTCTCATCTTATAGTCGTTAAGAGAATCTTTAGGTACCTTAAAGATACTCCTTGTCTAGGACTTTGGTACCCTAGAGACTCCCTTCAACCTTTATGCTTATTCGGATACAGATTATGGGGGTGTAAAATCGATAGGAAGAGTACCTCGGGAACTTGTCAATTCTTAGGTAGTATGCTCATATCTTGGTTCTCTAAGAAACAAAATAGTGTAGCTCTTTCTACCACTGAAGCTGAGTACATATCCTTAAAAAGTTGTTGTGCTCAAGTCCTTATGATGAAGCAACAACTCTTAGATTATGGTATTAAAGTTGAAACCATACCCCTTATGTGTGATAACACTAGTGCCATACGCTTAACTAAAAATCTCATCCAACACTCTAGAACCAAACATATAGAGATAATGCATCATTTCATTAGAGATCATGTCCTTAAGGAAGATGTTGTTATAGAGTACGTTGACACTTTAAACCAACAAGCGGACATCTTTACAAAACCTTTAGATAAAGAGCGTTTTTGGTCCCTTAGGAGAGAGTTAGGTCTAACTAGCCTTCCTTGACCCTTTAGGACCCTTTTTAAAGTTGAAATTGCTTGATCTTGTGAAATTGCATGTTAATGTGTTGTAGCTCTTGAAAACATCCATGCTTATAGCTAGGGGAGTATGATTCTGTTAAAATATGCTTAGAACTGCTCATTCATCATTTTCATTCATTTAGAAGATGTTAGAATTGAGCTTTTGGTTGTTTTTCAAGCCTAAAATGTATTTTTGTGCATAGGGTATCGATACGGCCTTAAAGCGTATCAATACGAGTACTGTATTAGCTTCCCAGACTTTATTTTGCCTAAAACGAGTATCGATACGGTTAAACCTGTTTCGATGCGAGCAACAATCGTTTCGATACGGATTGCATCCGTTTCGATACGACCCTTCAACGTGCATTTTAAATGGAATTATGTTTTTACCCCCGTATCGATACACCCTCAGGCGTATCGATATGCGATTGCGCAGACAGCTATCAATTGGCATTTAAGAGTTCAACTTTTACCAAAATTGAATTTTCTCAAAACCCTAGAAACCCTAGCCGTTTTCACTCTATAAATAGCCTCTCTTTCCCTCATATTGTTGCGACTAAAAAAAATACCTCGGTCTCACTTAGAAGAACCGGGTTTTGAATTGGTTTTCGAAAAATTAGTCGGATTTGTGTAAAAATAGAGGAGTCGCCACCGACCATTTAAAAATGGTAGACCGGACACCGAAATAAAACCAGAGACTCTTTTTTTTTTTCTAAAAAAGAGGTTCGGGAGTCGGTTACACGCGAGGAAGGATGAGCACCCCCGTCGTGCCCAGAAATCGGTACCAAAAAACATTACCGCTTAATTAATGTTAAATTTTGCGAATTAAAGTGACGAATCATATCAAAATTTGGTTATACGAGCGAGTGAATTTTAAAGGTCTTAATATTCGAGAAAAAACGTCCGAACCACCACCACTACGACTGGTACTGGCCTCGTTCGTTCCCGAATAAAAAGACGTTCGCATTGCAATTTATAAACCGAAATGCAACTAAAAAAATCGTTAACAGGACATACAAATATACGAAAAGCCAAGCAAAAGGTATGAAAACATAAGAAGGCATAAAAGATATAAATATATGCATACATTACATACCGTATTATTCATGCATCATTAAACATATATAAAACGTATAAATAACATGGACTAAAATCAAAGGAATGTAAATACTAAAATTAAAGTGCATGAGATATAACAATATTATGCTGAAAAAGACTAAAATGAACATAGGACAGACTCTGAGGACTGATAGGAGAATTAAACCATTAAAAAAACAATTGAAACCCGAAATAGGGACTAAAATAAAAGGACACGGAAAGACACATGGACCAGAACGGGAATTAACCCATCCGGCCATCGATCAGAATGAAAACGGTGACCAAATTAAAAAGTTTGAAACGTAACAGGGACCACGAGAAGGGTTTTGAAAAGCGGAAACCCTTCCCGCGAGATTACGGTGACGCGGAGGGACTGTAAAGCGATTTGCCCACTTTTAAAACGATAAAATAGTATAAATACCATCCCTAAACCATGTTTTACCTCTTTTAGGCATTTTATCAACCCTAAAAAAAACGAGAGCTTCTCCTCTTTGGCTTCCCGGCGCCGTCACCCACTCCGGTCGCCGTTGCCGGCGCCGGAGTCTTAAAAAAAACCTTTTTCTTCGTTTTGAAACTAAAACACCCTTTTTTTACTATCCCCGAAACCCAAACTGAAATCCTCCGTTTGTGAAACCAAAAAAAAACCAAAAAACTTTTCTATTTTCGCCTTAGAAACCCAAATCGAAACTCAAAAAACGTTAGAAAAAAACTATTTTAGCGTTCGCTCCTCACCTACTCACCGCATGCGGTCTCGGAGGAGACCCAAGGGCTTGTCGCCGGCGAGGGAAACGAAACGGTGCAAAGGTAAAAAAAGAAATCCCTAACACCACTATTCTTTTTTTGGTTTTTTGTTGTGTTGCATGCTATTGAAAAAAGGAAGGAAAGCTACCTCAAAAGGCTTTTTGTTATTGATTTCTCTCTCAAAATTCGGTCCTTTACACTGGTTTTTAGTTTCGGATTTTATATCCGAAGATATTACATGCGAAATAAAACGAAAATGACTCTCTCTCTGCCTCTCTGATTGTTGTCTGGTCGACTTTCATTAATTGCCTCTGCTTTGTTGTCTTTTTTGCTGTTTTTGGGTCACTGATCTCTGTTTTTTCATTCTGGTGTATGTCGACATTGCCAGAAATGGGAGGGGCATCGGCGTGGTGTTGGCAGCGGAAACAGAGGTGGCAGAGGAGGGGTCACGGGCATGTTCATCGTCCTTCATTTGGGACCGTTAGATCGACTCGATCTAACGGTCGACGTTGTGCGGCGCTGGGAAAAGGGATGACCCTCTCTAGGGTTTTTCTCCGCGGACAGATCTGATCCGTTGATTGATCAACAGCCGATCCAAGGGCTGTGAGAGTGCGGCGCTGGGATAAACAAGCTGCTAGGGTTTCCTCTTACTCCGGATTAATCTGGACCGTTGAGATCAAGCATCAGATCTGACAGTCCAGATTTGGCTGCGCATAGATAAAAAGAGGGGTTAGGGTTTCTGCTTTTATCGGGCTTGGGCTATTGTATTATTTTTGGACTTGTTTCTTATTAGATCCAAATGTAATGGACTGCATTAAATAAGTATATTGGGTTTTATTTATTTCATTCTCTATTTATTTATTTTTTATGATACTATCCGAAAATAATAATAATAAGTATAATAATAACAATAAAGATAAATATAATAATAAATAAACATAATAATGATAATAATAATAATAATAATAATATAATATATAGGTAATCAATAATATCAAATAAAGGGTAATAACAATACTAATAAATAATAAATAACGAAAAGATAATTACAATGACAACAAGTGTAGGCACCAAATATATACATGCACACATTCACACATTACTTAGTTATATATAAACAAACACACATACACTTATTATGTCACATGCGTACCTAGTAATAGTATAGTAATTATATGTATTATACCAATAAATAATATGGCGATGACAGGACATAACGCACACATATATTATATATATATATTTCTCTTTTTTGTTTTTCTTCTTTTTTCCCTTTTTTTTAGTCTCAATTTAAATAATAGCCCGATGTATGCCCGGATAAACATAAACTAAAGGGGGTTTGAGGTCCGGGCAAAATTAGTGATTACAGTTGCCCCTCTTTGCTTATACTTGTGAAACAAGGATAAAGCAAAGACAATAAGCACTAATTTTGTCCTACTTCCCTGTTGGACGGTTTGCCTTCCCAAAGTAACCGCGCGATTCCAAGTGATTCTTCTTCCCAAAACCTTTCGATCGTGGATTCTCCCTCCGGATGCCCCAAACAGGTAGACAGTGAGTTTTTTTTTTGCAGATTTCCTTTTACGGCCAAAAGGCGAATTTGGGCGTCCAAGTGGACTTGCTTTCCCTTCATGGCCTTAAAGCAAACCGGTCATAACTAAAACTGTCCAACTTCACTATTGGACGGTTTGCTCTCTCAAAGAGGCAACACGCAAGTCCAAGTATTTTCTCTCTGAAGCTTTAAGAAGATGAGTTCTCTCTCTATAGAACTCATTTCCTTGTCGTATTCTTCGAGTGGCAGTTCTTTCTATATAGAACTCTCGTCCACGTATTTCTGAAATTAAAGATCTCCAAGTCCTCTCTCTGTAAGACCCTCCACTTTTGAGATCTTGAAGCCTTAGGATTCTGAGTTTTTTCTCCACTAAACTCCTCTTCCTTAGCGTACTCTTCGAGTAGCAGTTCCTTCTCTACCGAACTCCCCTCTGAAATCAAGGATCTACAAGTCCCCTCTCTGTAGGACCCTCCACTTTCGAGATCCTGAAGTCGCAAGTTCCTCCTATATAGAGCTTGTTTGGACCCTTTCTCTGTAGGATCCTTTATCTTGAAATCTATCGGCAAGCTTGAAAGCTTTTATCTGAAATCCTTGAGTGGCGAACATGAAGGCTTCACCTGACACTCTGGGCGGCGGCTTGAAAGGCTTCGCCTGAGACCCTTTTAGTTCTCACTTTATCGTTTTCTCCTCATCCCGAGAGGTATTCAATTTGTCTTTCAAAAATCTGTGTAAAGGGAGAAAATTAAGAAATTTTGATCTTTTTTAAGAAAAAATATCCTTTAGGAAGGATAAAAAAATTGAGAAATTTTGACTTTTAAGAAAAATATCCCTTGAGAAGGATGAAATTGAGAAATTGAGTTTTGAGGAAAACATCCTTTTGGAATGATAAAATTGAGAAATTAAGTTTTGAGGAAAACATTCTTAAGGAAGAATAAATTTGAGAAATTTGAGTTTTGAGAAAAACGACCCTTTGGAAGGATAACAATTGAGAAATTTCAGTTTTGAGGAAAACGTCCTTTTGGAAGGATAAAATTAAAAATTGAGTTTTGAGGAAAACATTCTTAAGGAAGAATAAAATTGAGAAATTAAGTTTTGAGGAAAACATTCTTAAGGAAGAATAAAATTGAGAAATTAAGTTTTGAGGAAAACATCCTTTTGGAAGGATAAAAATTGAGAGATTTGGAAAACCATCTGGAATATTAAAACTGGGGGTTGGAAGGATTTTAGAAATCCGAATTACGCAAGTCGAAGGACTCTTGATTCTTGTGAGACCCGCTTCTCCTCTCGTGAAGCTGTAGATCTATTCTTTTACCAATCTTCAAATATCTGTTTAGAGAAAACAAAATGCTATGATATGATTTAGCATGCTCCTAGCATGGGTGACATCTAGCTATCGATGATGCATGAGCATATTTCAGGATGCAAAGATGCATGTGTTTATGAGAATGCAAAGATGCATGTGTTTAAAAGATGCATGGATTTAGTTTGTCATCATTTTCTAGGGTCGGTGGTCGTTATCTTGGGACTACAACCACTCATCAATCTCGTGTCTTTGACAAAACTGACCCCCAAACTTCTACCGCTCGTTCTTCGTTCAAATATTCGAGTCGAGTGACTTTCGTCGTATTTAGAAACTTCATCTATACTTTTTCTAGCCTTGTGTTATCTTTCATCAATTCTGATTCAAACTCTTATGTACAAAACCCTTGTTACCCCACGGACAATGATGCCCCTCTCGAGTACTACTGGACCCTTGTTCGTCTTCTTCTCATCCATTTCTGGAATTGTTTGCCTCAAAGTGCCACTCGGGTTTTCACTTTGAACCCTTCTTTTTTGTTCTTTTTTTTCTTTTTTTTCTTTTTTCTGTTTTTTTTTCTTTCTTTTCTTTTTTCCTTTTTTCTTTCTTTCTTCTAATTTTTTCTCTTTTTTTCTTTCTTTTCTTTCTTTTCTTTTTTCCTTTTTTACTGACTTTTGATTGCCTGAATAGATAGACAGATTTCCATTCTTCAAGTGCCCGAACGGATAGGCGGGTTCTATTCTCTAAATGCTCGAATAGATGAGCAGATTTCCACTCTCCCAGTGCCTGAACGGATAGGCGGGTTCTATTCTCCAAATGCTCGAATAGATGAGCAGACTTCAAATATCTTTGTCTCGAGCTTTGAGTATCTCTCTCCTTTGCTCTAAAGTTCTTGGGCTTTGAGTTTCTGTCTCCTTCGCCATGAGTTTGTGATCTGAAGCGTTCCTCTTGAATTTTGCCTCAATCCCCAAAGTGTCTTTTGGGTTTTCACTGCGTCTTCTCTTTACTTTATCCTCTTTCTTCCTCTTTTTCTCTTTTTGGGCACTCCTTTGAGTTTTCTTCTTGAAGTCAACTTCTACCTTTGACTCTTATCGTCAAAAATCTTTTCACATCTTTAATACTGTCATGTCTCTATTTTCCTTGATTGAACCTCTCTTTTTCGCTTCTTCTCGAATGAAGGACTTACACTGATTAGAATCCCATTGCCCCCACTTGCTTTTAGGCTTATGTACCTTCTAACTGATCTCTGGTTAATGTCGACTGCTTTAAACGGTGTCTTCTGTCCAAAGATGCCACCAATTTTTGGCCCTTGTTCCTCTAAATTCGTGGTCAAGAGCGCCTCTTCTGAATTTCGCTCTGTTGACCCGAAGTGCCTTTGGGTTTTCGCCTTGGCTCCTCTTCTCTTCTTCTTAATCTTCCTTCTTTTCTTAGGCGTACTTTCGCCTTCATCGCCTTTTGTCGAGTTGATTTCAGACGATATTTAATGTCTCATTCGGTGCGTGCGCACACGATCCTTCCTGGGACATTCCTTCCGGCAAGATGCTTAGGTTCCAAGGGTAACTTCTGTTCCCCGATTCTCAACATCAAATTTTCTACCTTCATGTTCTATTCCAACACTTCTTAGCGAAGGTCGACTTCGTAGCTCAACATTTCACCGAAGACGGTCATGATATTTCAATTGGAGGTATTAGCAATGCTTGAATCCTCCGAGGGTGCCCCTCTGGGTACTGATGGCTTTACCTCGGGCCACGGTCAATCCGCTTGTTCATTCCTATGTAGGAGACTTATGCAAGTGATTGGGTGAAAATAATTTTATTATGAAAATATACATTTTAAAGAATCATGTAAAGTGAAAATCAAGTTTGGGGTCTTTGAAAAAAGGTCGACCCGAGTGAAATTTTCCGAATGTTGCAGGAATGCACATATGAAATCTTTTATGGGCTATTAGGCTTCCGAGAGGAACGACTCCTATTCCTAGTTTCTACCCGATTTAAAAGTGGCTCTCTTTAACTCACTAACTCACCTTGCCCCATCCTTCCCTCTTTTCTGATCTCAATCAGGCATTAGAAGTGTGGCAATCCTTGAAGAAAGGTTAACCCCGATAGGCGGAATGTGATCTGAAGACAAATTCATCCTTCTGCGTATGGTCCAAATGGTCTTTTATGGCTTGTAATGTAGGCTAAGGCTCACAGCTATGAAAGAAAGGGTAAATAGGCCCAAACAAGTGTTTAAGGGTGGTGAAACCCAGGATCAATTCTTCCAATCTGAAGTCTCAATTATGCTCTGATGAAATGTTATCTCTTTTCTTATTTCTTTGGATCGCTCTAGACTGCCCCTTTTTGTTGGGGTTTTCACCCTAGAGTTCATTTCCTTTTATCAAGCGTAGTTTCGAATCAAGTTGCGCCTTTGTATTGTACTGGTGCAGGTTCTTGCTCACAGGTGAACAATTCTTCGAGGCTCATCTAAGCAAAGATTCATTTGGATAGGGAATCCTCTTGTCCCTTTTCTTTATCCGCTTTTCTCCTTTTTTTTAAAATTGCACTTTTCACTTTAGTGCCTTTGCTTTTGATTTCTTCAGTTTTTATGTCGGTAACTTTTGACTTGATTTGGGTAGCTCTTTGAGAACCGACTTTTCTTTCGTTGTTTCCTTTTGATGTTTTTGGCTGCTCAAACTAAAAGTGTATCCAATGAATATGTTCTCTTTTATTGCCTTTTAATTCACAAGGCCTCGTCTTCATAGCACAATCAGGATCCCATGTCATTCACTCGTCCATAGACTTCTATCCTTTTCTGCCCCCAGTGTTGGGGTGATCCTTGGTTTGGGTTCGATTAGAAGAAAAAGGTTTATTAGGCTCAAACAGGGACAACAATGGGTATTTTTTATTTTCTTTCTATGTGAATGGAATTGAAGGAATGCCAAATGTCCTCCCATACACGGATATCAAAATTGGTCTTCAGGTGGTAGAAGTTTTAGGGTTATCACTTCATTCAAAGACCTTGAACAACAATGCCCGAGAGGGAAAATTCACTCAATGGGAGTGGCCTATTATTCCTGAACACTCATTTGTCATTCCTCCCTTGGCCTAAGTAGAGCATAGGGTTTTCATATTTATAGCGTCCTCACAACATTCGGTCTTTTAGAAAATTTAATTAAAGTTAATCTCAAAAAAGTATATACATGTGTAATTGGAAAACAAGAGTAAACTTATGAAATGTTTAAAGAATTAAGGAATACCAAAATATTTTCTAAATAGCAAAATGAAAATTTTGTTATGATACCTATACTCTTTATTTGAAAAAAAAAATCTACAGCTTAAGTTATTTCTTTTGCATTTTTCCCAAATGCACAGGGATCAACGGATTTGAATTGCCTTTACCGGTAGCCGTTTGCTCCGGGCTAGTTGTACCATTCCCCTGGGTACAATCAGTTTTCACCAATAATGAGAATTGGATTTTTGCAAAGGATTTATTTTCCTTTGACCATTCATGAAAATGGATTATCGATGGACATTTGAATTATCCATTGTCTTAAACTTCACCGTATTTAAGCACGTTGTGCCAACATTTCTGTCGGACTTGCCCAAACATCGCTTCTTCTTTCATGAAGCGATGTAACGTCTCCAATTCATTTTTCTTGAAATCGAGACTTGCATTTTTCCCAAATGCACAGGGATTAACGGATTTGAAATGCCTTTACCGATAGCCGTTTGCTCCGGGCTAGTTGTACCATTCCCCTGGGTACAATCAGTTTTCACCAATAATGGAAATTGGATTTTTGTAAAGGATTTATTTTCCTCGTATACGATATTATCTCCTTTTGATTCTGAACCAAATGTTCTCGAAGTTGTTCGAGCTTATCTATCCTAGCCACTAAGTCATTCATGTTTCTGAAGCTGTAATGGCTAGAAACTGTTTCTTCGTCCATTCTTTCCTCTCTCTCTCTTTCTTTGACGTGAACGTTTTCCCCAAATTAGCAATGATGCGATGAAAGGCCTTAAGAAAGTTTTAATGATGGATGTATTATGGACTCGAATCAACAGATGCATGCTCATGAGATGGGTGCATGGCTGACAATTTTAATGTTGCTTTGAAATGATAGATGAAACAAATGCTACAAATGTATGCAAGTCAAAGGTGTTGGTCATATAGGTGATTCCCCTTAGGTCAACTTTCATTTGAACGTAAAAGAGGCTCCTTGTTACAAGATAGTCATAGCAAAAGTCCTATGGTTACTCTTCTTGCCCCCTAATCATGCTTAAGGAAATGGAAACTTCGGCTAAAAATGTTGGGGCCGGACTTGCTTTCTTCTCTAGCAATTCAAGACCCTCTAAAACTATTGGTATCAAGTCCCGGAAAACAAGCTATTTCCTCGAAGCTGAATCCATCTCTTGACCTAATCCGTGCCCTTTCCGGTTGCCCCGCTCTTTCCGGCCGCCTCTTTGTACTCGGTCGGGTAGTTCCTTGACTTTGGATGTTCGGAGTAGATCCGATCTTGCTTGACTTCCTTGGAATGGAGAAGGGTTGTGCTTTCTTCAATGGTGGGCATTAAATGACCTGACACTGTGCGTTTACTCGGTAAACTGCTCTCTTATCCTTTCTAATTCAACTCTGACTGATGTCGGACTTGCTAATTGACACCATTCTTTCTAGCAACCTCTCGTTCATAATGATAGCCCTTGATTGGGTAAAACCAACTTGACTCAACACCTTTATGCCATGATATGCATGCGAGAATAAATGCAAAAAGAGCATCAGAATAATCGTTAGTGTAAGATAGAAAAGGCAAGCATGAAAGCAAGCAACCCTATTTATCCCGTCTAATGAACCTAGGTTGTCCGCATGGCTCTAAAAGGGGTGGGCTTTCTAGTTCTCTACATGCAGTTTTGGTTCTAGGAGGTACTCGAACTGTCCTCGCTGTCCCCTACTAAGGGTAGCAAGGCCCCCGGTCATCACCCATTATAGGCTCCTCTCAACCGAGTTCAATTCGAGGGGACCCTTTCGCTATATCCGCACGGAGAAACGATATTCTCACGAAGATATAGGGTACTCGAGCCCCGAAGGTACTTGCTAGGCCCACACGGAGGAACAATATCCACACGAAAGCACTAGCATTTTCCCCCCACTTAAACGAACGGGTTTAAATGCCAATTTTAAATGCGTTTAAAATAAACTCGCACTTATAAACAAATATCGATCGATTTGGTCACTTTAATTCGCAACTTCTAATATTAATTGAGCGGTAAAGTTTTTTTTTGGCTTGACTCTCTTTTTTTGTTTTTGAAAACAAAAATTTGTCCCCAGTGGAGTCGCCATCTGTTGCGACTAAAAAAAATACCTCGGTGTCACTTAGAAGAACCGGGTTTTGAATTGGTTTTCGAAAAATTAGTCGGATTTGTGTAAAAATAGAGGAGTCGCCACCGGCCATTTAAAAATGGTAGACCGGACACCGAAATAAAACTAGAGACTCTTTTTTTCTAAAAAAGGGGTTCGGGAGTCGGTTACACGCGAGGAAGGATGAGCACCCCCGTCGTGCCCAGAAATCGGTACCAAAAAACATTACCGCTTAATTAATGTTAAATTTTGCGAATTAAAGTGACGAATCATATCAAAATTTGGTTATACGAGCGAGTGAATTTTAAAGGTCTTAATATTCGAGAAAAAACGTCCGAACCACCACCACTACGACTGGTACTGGCCTCGTTCGTTCCCGAATAAAAAGACGCTCGCATTGCAATTTATAAACCGAAATGCAACTAAAAAAATCGTAAACAAGACATACAAATATACGCAAAGCCAAGCAAAAGGTATGAAAACATAAGAAGGCATAAAAGATATAAATATATGCATACATTACATACCGTATTATTCATGCATCATTAAACATATATAAAACGTATAAATAACATGGACTAAAATCAAAGGAATGTAAATACTAAAATTAAAGTGCATGAGATATAACAATATTATGCTGAAAAAGACTAAAATGAACATAGGACAGACTCTGAGGACTGATAGGAGAATTAAACCATTAAAAAAACAATTGAAACCCGAAATAGGGACTAAAATAAAAGGACACGGAAAGACACAGGGACCAGAACGGGAATTAACCCATCCGGCCATCGATCAGAATGAAAACGGTGACCAAATTAAAAAGTTTGAAACGTAACAGGGACTACGGGAAGGGTTTTGAAAAGCGAAAACCCTTCCTGCGAGATTACGGTGACGCGGAGGGACTGTAAAGCGATTTGCCCACTTTTAAAACGATAAAACAGTATAAATACCATCCCTAAACCATGTTTTGCCTCTTTTAGGCATTTTATCAACCCTAAAAAAAACAAGAGCTTCTCCTCTTTAGCTTCCCGGCGCCGTCACCCACTCCGGTCGCCGTTGCCGGCGCCGGAGTCTTAAAAAAAACCTTTTTCTTCGTTTTGAAACTAAAACACCCTTTTTTTACTATCCCCGAAACCCAAACTGAAATCCTCCGTTTGTGAAACCAAAAAAAAACCAAAAAACTTTTCTATTTTCGCCTTAGAAACCCAAATCGAAACTCAAAAAAACGTTAGAAAAAAACTATTTTAGCGTTCGCTCCTCACCGACTCACCGCATGCGGTCTCGGAGGAGACCCAAGGGCTTGTCGCCGGCGAGGGAAACGAAACGGTGCAAAGGTAAAAAAAGAAATCCCTAACACCACTATTCTTTTTTTGGTTTTTTGTTGTGTTGCATGCTATTGAAAAAAGGAACGAAATCTACCTCAGAAGGCTTTTTGTTATTGATTTCTCTCTCAAAAATCTGGTCCTTTACACTGGTTTTTAGTTTCAGATTTTATATCCGAAGATATTACATGCAAAATAAAACGAAAATGACTCTCTCTCTGCCTCTCTGATTGTTGTCTGGTCGACTTTTATTAATTGCCTCTGCTTTGTTGTCTTTTTTGCTGTTTTTGGGTCACTGATCTCTGTTTTTTCATTCTGGTGTATGTCGACATTGCCGGAAATGGGAGGGGCATCGGCGTGGTGTTGGCAGCGGAAACAGAGGTGGCAGAGGAGGGGTCACGGGCATGTTCATCGTCCTTCATTTGGGACCGTTAGATCGACTCGATCTAACGGTCGACGTTGTGCGGCGCTGGGAAAAGGGATGACCCTCTCTAGGGTTTTTCTCTGCGGACAGATCTGATCCGTTGATTGATCAACAGCCGATCCAAGGGCTGTGAGAGTGCGGCGCTAGGATAAACAACCTGCTAGGGTTTCCTCTTACTCCGGATTAATCTGGACCGTTGAGATCAAGCATCAGATCTGACGGTCCAGATTTGGCTGCGCATAGATAAAAAGAGGGGTTAGGGTTTCTGCTTTTATCGGGCTTGGGCTATTGTATTATTTTTGGACTTGTTTCTTATTAGATCCAAATGTAATGGACTACATTAAATAAGTATATTGGGTTTTATTTATTTCATTCTCTATTTATTTATTTTTTATGATACTATCTGAAAATAATAATAATAAGTATAATAATAACAAGAAAGATAAATATAATAATAAATAAACATAATAATAATAATAATAATAATATAATATATAGGTAATCAATAATATCAAATAAAGGGTAATAACAATACTAATAAATAATAAATAACGAAAAGATAATTACAATGACAACAAGTGTAGGCACCAAATATATACATGCACACATTCACACATTACTTAGTTATATATAAACAAACACACATACACTTATTATGTCACATGCGTACCTAGTAATAGTATAGTAATTATATGTATTATACCAATAAATAATATGGCGATGACAGGACATAACGCACACATATATTATATATATATATATTTCTCTTTTTTGTTTTTCTTCTTTTTTCCCTTTTTTTTAGTCTCAATTTAAATAATAGCCCGATGTATGCCCGGATAAACATAAACTAAAGGGGGTTCGAGGTCCGGGCAAAATTAGTGATTACACATATTTTCACACCACAACTCAAAATCTCTAGAGGGTTTTCAAAATCAAGCAAAGCTCTTAAGCTTTCATCAATTGGGTGCTAAGCTCTTCTCTCATTCCTCTCTAATCAATATCAAAGTAAAACTCTTTCTTTTTCTTTTAATTTTTCTTTTTATTTTCGTTTCAAATTTTCTTTTGTTTTGTTTTTGTTTTGTCTTCTCAAACCAAAATCTCTTTTCAAATTTTTTTCTTTATAATTTTTTTAAACCTTGATTATTGGTTTTCAATAAGTTGAATTAAGAAAACTTAATGCATACACTGTTTTTAATCTTTTCTCTAGTTCATGGCACCTCCTAAAAAGAGAACACGTACTAGTGAAGCCGGTGAAGGATCCAATACCGGAGGTGGTGCTCGCTCGAATCTCACTCATATCTATCAACACTCCTTTAAGTCCCCTAGAGAGCTTACCTATTTTCGCCAATTTCAAAACTATAAAATCTGTCCGGATAGGGAAATCTTTATTCCTTTTCTTAACTCGGAGCGTTTCAAATTTGAATATCTCTCTTTGCTCCAAGAATGGAAGTTTATGGATTTTCTTCAACTTCCCAGGTTTTTCTTTCGCATCTTAGTTTTGATCTTTTATGCTAATGCTAAGTGTTGTTCCAATCGAGATGGTGTTGTTACGGGCGTTAATTCTTATCTTATGGGTAAAAAAGTCACTATAGATGTTCAATCCATTTGTGATGTGTTTAAGTTGGAGGACGAAGGCTATGATGATGAGAATGCTCTTGGCCATGTCCTAAGTGGTTCCGTCACCGCCCTTAATGCTCAGGATCGGATCATTCATTTGATGGTTTCTTGGTGGTTTAGGCCCTCGGGAGGGAAGGATTCCACTATCCGCCAAGTAGATGATTTTTGGATTCGATGCTTCCGTGAGAGAAAACGTTCGCACCTTGCTCGTATTATGTTTGCGGAGATTGTCTATCTCGTGCAACATCGCCACACCACTCTCGTCACTTCTTTCACCTATGGTACATCCTTTAGTTACTTCTTCCAACAAAAGGAGATAGATTGCTCGCATGACTACCCAACTCCCCTCACCGATCCTATCGATGAACGATCTCTTGCAAGGGGTAAGTTCCATTACTTTAATGGTAATTGGCTTCGTCTATCCGAGCTCCCTAGTGAGGCCGCAGAACAATTTGCTAATCCTCAAGCTCCTCCTCCACCTTCTTTGGACTCCCTCGTGACTTATCTCAATGATCAATTCACGGGTTTGCGCACGGGAATGGCCTCAATCGATCAAGTTATGAATTCGGGATTTACCGCTATTGATACAAGGTTTACAAGCCTTGAAGATCGAATGAGGAATGTGGAGACTCGACTCACTTCGCTTGAAGGCGGTCACAACTCAATGAACATCTCTCTCACCGCTTTCCATGACGAGTGGCGTCAAACTATAAGGAATGATGATGCAATTGAGGAAGATGATGAAGAAGTCGATGGAGATGCATGGTAGCCTATCTTTGCATATCATTCATATCATTTAGGATATTTATTTATGCACATTTGATTTATGATTTTAGGATTAAGTTTGAATTATTCTACAACATATGCTTTGATTTTCTGTTATTTGGATTTTAAGTTGATGTTATCTTCTATTTGAACTTAATGATATTATGTTACTTGGTTATTTATACCTTTTGCCTTCATGCACTTTCCATTATGTCTCAATTATTTTTGATCTAACAAAAAGGGGGAGAGGGAAGCTCACAACACTTAAAAATTTTGATTTTCAAACTTAAAAGTTACCTAGCTAATATTAAGGGGGAGTTATTTTGCAAAGTTTTTCAAAGTATCAAAAATTTCAAGTTTTGGTTTTGTTATATCAAAAATGGGGAGATTGTAAAACCTATGTTTGATTTTGATATAACTAAGTATGTTAAGGACTAAATTGAAAATTTGAAATAGATTTGTAAGTCCCATAAATGATTTATAAATCACCAACACTTTAAACTGGTTTGAAAAACTCAAACTCCAAATATTTTCTAAGTGTTCCAAGGCCAAAGTATTGAAAATTGTCTAGGTGTATCGGTACGCCTCCAGCCGTATCGATACCTTTTTTACAAAGTTGGCTACTAGAAAGACGTGTTTCAATACGCTCTTAATCGTATCGATACGCCCCTTTGTAAAAACTGAAGGAGTTTGAATGGTGTATAGATACGGCTCCACCCGTATCGATACAATTTTAACGGATTTTTTAATTCGAAGAGGTTTAAATGTTTTCGATCGTTGGTGTCAATCATTAGGTAACTAACATTTAAAGTGGCAGTTGTCCCGTATCGATACGGTGTTACCCGCATAGAAACGGAAACTTCCAGTGAGCTAAGTTGAGAAAAAGGTATCGATACAGTCTTATTCGTATCGAAACGGTCCATGTCCCATACCGATACGCTTACACGCGTTTCGATATGCCCTCTTTATTATGTGCAACGACTCTTTCTATTTTGAGACAGGTATCGATACGGCTCTTCGTGTACCGATACAGATAGCTGCAAAAATGCATTTATGGTGGAAAGAGAGGGTCTTAACGGCTATAATCAATACCCTAACCACCCAAACGGCTAGAATTGATAGAGAATGTATAAATTGAAGCTTATTGAAGACCAGCAACAACCATTGCATCAAAGAAAAACATCCAAGCAAAAATCCAAGTTCATTGTGCTTATTTTCCAATATTCTTGTAAACCCCAAATTATGTTGTATTCAATTCCTATTCTATCTCAAATTTGGGTTGAGTGTTTGTACTAAAAAGGGCAATATTGTATTTGAGAGATATCTTTCTTGCCTAATTTCTTCTTTGTTTCACTTGTGAGGGTTTGGTCAAATTTTGGGTAGAAAATTTGACCAGTTGTGTAAAGGTTACCTCCTAAGCCTTGAAAAAGGGAAGAAAAAATTAGTGAATTGTTGCAAATCCATAGTGGTAGCTAAGGCAGTGGATGTAGAGTTCATTTGGAACTTGAACCACTCTAAAATCCTTTGTTCTTCATTTTTAGCTATCATTTTTCTTCAACAATTTTTTAAAGCCCAATTCACCCCCTCTCTTGGCATTGATCAATCCATTGATCCATTCAACAGTCCACCTTACCTTTTTCAAAACTTTTTTCAATCAAAAAGTTTGAAAGCCTTTCATACCAAGCTCTAGGAGCTTGTTTTAAACTATAAAGTGCTTTGGTTAGTTTGAAAACATGATTCATGAGTTTAAGAGAAGATCTAGTAGTTACCCCCTTGGATGGATCACCCAAGATTTCACCACCTTTGACATAGTTGTACTCACTTGGGTAGCTCACTTCCTTTTCCTCAAGAGTCAAGTCCTTCAAGGCTTCAAGAGGTGGATCTTGTGCATCCTCATCTTTAGTTGGAATCTCATCCTCCTTTGAATTTTGTCCTCCATCAAAGGCATCAAGGATTCCTACATCATCATCATCACAAGATTCCTTCCTCGGAAGGAGGTTATCATCGAATACAACATGAATAGACTCTTCTACTACTAAAGTTCTCTTATTAAATACACGATAGGCTTTAGAGTTTAAAGAATACCCTAAGAAAATAGCTTCATCACTTTTAGCATCAAATTTACCTAAGTTGTCTTTTCCATTAGGCTTAATGCATAAAATAGCCCCTAAAGTTTACCACTTTTCCCAACTTGGTACTTAACGTTTCATTTGGGACGTTATGCCCCCTAACGTTTTTCACCGTTACCCATTTTGCCCCAAACCGTTACTTTTGCCGTTACAAAAAAGTTTTCAACCGTTAAAAAGATTTTCAACTAATGAGATTGCGCCACGTCAGCTCCTCTTTGATAGAGTAACCCGCCTGATTTTATTAAAAGGGTAAATGCCATGTCAAGTCTCCTATGTTTATTTTTTTTATTCAATTTAGTCACTGAAAAACCTATTTTTACCTAAAATTGACCCCTATTTGTTTCTATTTTTTTAATTTAGCCCAATATTTGTTATTAATAATAATAATGTTTTATTTAAATGTTACTATTTAATAAAAAATAAGTTAAATATTTTAATATTAAATTAGTAATTTTTGATAAATTAATCCTTACTAATTTAATATTATATTATTTTTTGCAATTCCAAAATAAATTAGATTTATAATTTAGACCCATCAAAATAAATTTAATGTTAATCTTAAATAGTTTCCAATTACGTCCCAAAATAATAGAAAATTGATCCTTATTTGTTTTTAGTATTACTTATTCGAATTATATTCTTTTTAGTCCAATATTTATTATTATTTATAATATTATTTTATTTAAATGTTAATATTTAATAAAATATTTAATAAAATAAAAATAAATATTTTATTATTAAATTTGTAATTTTTTAGATAAATTAAATTACTTGAAATTGACCCTAAATAATTACTTATTCAAATTGTATTATTTTTTAGCAAAATTTGAACTATAATTTTTATTAGTTTGTTCACTTTCAATTTCAACGAATCTCCCTGCAAATCCCCAACAAAAGAATCAATTTATGTGAATTGCATGTGTCGTAGTTCATGGTATATATATGGTGTCTCCTGCAATTTATTTGATGTTGTAGTTGCTTTTTAGTAATTTTAAAAGAAAATAATACTAATCTTAAAAAATTAATTTATTTTATCTTTATTAAAAATATTTTAATTTAAAATTAGTAAAATGTAATTTATATAAAAAATCGTTTAATGTTAAATTAGATAAATTAAGAGACTAATTTAATATTAAATTAATATCAAATTATTAATTTAGGACGTAATGGGACTAAATTATAAAATTAATTTATTTTGGGACGTAATTGGAAACTATTTAAGATTAACATTAAATTTATTTTGATGGGTCTAAATTGTAAATCTAATTTATTTTGAAATTGCAAAAAATAATATAATATTAAATTAGTAAGGATTAATTTATCAAAAATTACTAGTTTAATATTAAAATATTTAATTTATTTTTTATTAAATAGTAACATTTAAATAAAACAATATTATTATTAATAACAAATATTGGGCTAAATTAAAAAAATAGAAACAAATAGGGATCAATTTTAGGTAAAAATAGATTTTTCAGTGACTAAATTGAATAAAAAAGTAAACATAGGAGACTTGACATGGCATTTACCCTTTTAATAAAATCAGGCGGGTTACTCTATCAAAGAGGAGCTGACGTGGCGCAATCTCATTGGTTGAAAATCTTTTTAACGGTTGAAAACTTTTTTGTAACGGCAAAAGTAACGGTTTGGGGCAAAATAGGTAACGGTGAAAAACGTTAGGGGGCATAACGTCCCAAATGAAACGTTAAGTACCAAGTTGAGAAAAGTGGTAAACTTTAGGGGCTATTTTGTGCATTAAGCCTTTCCATTATTTAAAACAAAACACTTGCAAACAAATGGATGAAATAACTAATGTTATGTTTTTTTAGATTTTAAAATCTCATATGGTGTTTTCTTTAAAAGTGCCCTAATCATTACTCGATTTACAATGTAGCAAGCGATGTTTGTGGCTTCCGCCCAAAAATATTTAGGTAAATTGTTTTCACAAAGCATGATTCTAGCCATTTCTTGTAAAGTCCTATTTTCCTCTCAACTACCCTATTTTATTGAAGAGTTCGAGGAGTTGAAAAATTGTGGCTAATACAATTTTAATTTAAAAACTCTTTAAAACCTAGATTTTGAAATTAGGTTCCATGATCACTTCTAATATGAGAAATCTTAAGTTCAAGATCATTTTAAGTTAATTTTGAAAACGTGATGAATTTTTATAAAGCCTCGTCTTTAGTACTTAAGAATAGAACCCAAGTAAACCTAGAATAGTCATCAACAAGTACAAATGCATACGATTTACCACTCAAGCTCATAGTTCTAATAGGCCCAAATAAATCCATATGAATTAGTTGTAAACACCTACTTGTAGAAACATCATTAATGGATTTAAAAGATGATCTATGTTGTTTACCCTTAGAGCATGCATCACATATTTTGTGATTTGAAAATTTGATCTTGAGTAAACCTCTAACTAGATTTAGGGAAACTAATTTTTCTAAAACACTAATGCTAGCATGTCCTAGTTTCATATGTCATAGCCATGCATCATTTTCATTTTGTGCAACAAAACATGCATGGGATGTATGAATGTCATCTAAATGCACCATGTAAATGTTACTTATGCGATGACCAATGAGCATTATATTATTTGATATAATGTCAACAATTTTGCATCTATTTTTATCAAATAAGACATTAAATCATTTATCACACAATTGACTAATGCTCAATAAATTGTGTTTTAGACCATCGACATATAAAACATTTTCAATGAGTATAGTAGAGTGATTACCTATGGATCCAATACCTTTAATGTGACCTTTAGAGTTGTCACCAAATGTCACTACTCCTCCACTTTTTGGCTTTAAGTTCATGAATCGACTATTGTCTCTGGTCATGTGCCTCGAGCATCCACTATCAAGGTACCATGAGTTATGGCTTTGTGCTTTGGCCTTGTAGGCTGTAGCAATGCTCCCCCTACAAACAAAGATATTAAGCTTTGATTTTTAGTACCCAAATCATTTTGGGTCCACGAGCGTTAGCTCCAAAAAGCTTGGTTCCCTTAGGAATCCAAGGTGACATGGCATCAATATTATTAGACTTGACAAGTTCCTTAGGAACCCATACACTTCTAATTTTGTTTGTCCTATTATGCCTATGGAAGCCACTTTGTTTGTAGTTATTGTTCTTTCTTTTAGGTTGGTTTGATTTAGATGATTCACCTATTTCATTTTTCACATTACCAACACTATTGAAAGACTTCTTAAGCTCATTAAGCTCATTTAACACCTTTTGGTGTTCACTATTGCATTGAGAAATAAGATTGTTTAAGTCTACATTTTCATCTTGAAAGAATTTAAGTTCATCTTGTAAACTTAAGATCTTTTTCTCAAATTTCAAGTTAGCTTGAGAAAGTGAGTCATTTTTAGCATTTAGTTCCGAAATGATCTTTCTATTTTTTTAGAACCGACTTCTTATACTTCTCAACTAACCCATCATAAACCTCTTATAACTCATCATAAGCATCATGCAATTCATCAAATGTAAAATCAAATGAAGATGAGTTAGAGGTTACCATGGAGGAATCCTCCTCAAGAGCCATGAGGCAAAGGTTGGCCACTTCGTATTCCTCATCCTCGAATGACTCATCATCACTCCAAGTAGCAAGCTTGGCTTTGATCTTCTTCTTCTTCTCAAAGCCCTTATTCTTGAGTTGAGGGCACTCAGAAAGAATATGACCCGATTTTTTGCACTCAAAGCAAATGATTTAATCCCTCTCATCTTCTTTGTTTTTTGTCTTGAAGTCCATTTTTCTTTGGATCTTTCTTTCTCGGTTGGACCTCATAAATCGTGAGAACCTTTTAGCTATCATAGCCAATTCTTCTAGGTTTTCCTCCTCACTAGAAGTGCTCACTCCTAGCTTTTTCTTCTTGTCTACCTCAAGCTTCTCCACTCTTTTCTCTTCTTTCTTCCTTTCATCTTCCCTTCCTTGCTTCATGATCTCATGAGTTAGAAGAGAACCAACTAGCTCATCAAGTTTAAGTGTCTTCAAATTTTTTGCCTCAATGATGGCGGTTCTCTTCCCATCCCAAGACTCGGGAAGTGAGTAGAGTAGCTTCCGGACTAGTTTGTCTTCCGGGATTATCTCTCCAAAACTCTTTAGCCCATTGATGATTGTTGAGAAACGATTGAACATCTTTGACACGATTTCGTCGGGCTCCATTTTGAAATTCTCATAGCTAAGATTGAGAATTCCAATCTTTGTCTCCTTCACATCACTTGTTCCTTCATATGTATTCTCAAGTGTATCCCACAATTCCTTAGCACTTTCGATGGAGGAAACTTTGGAGTAGATATCGGGACCGAAAGAGCAAAATAACATGTGAAGAGCTTTGCCGTTGATTTGAATCTTCTTTTTCTCTTCTTCACTCATCTCATTCTTCCTTTTTGGCACTAATCTTCCTTCGTCGTCTCTCTTCATCGAAATAGTGGGACCATCTTCAATGACATCCCAAACAAGATAGTCGTTGGATTTAATGAAGAGACGCATCTGGTTCTTCCAAAAAGGGTAGTTATCACCGTTGAAGAAAGGCGGTTTGGTGGTTGATTGAGACTCGTACATGCTTGACCCGAAGGTAGATGTTATGGTTTGATTTGTAGTTGATCACACTATTCCTAGGAAATCCTCTTGTGGTTGTTAATCCTTCAAAGAGGTAGACTCTGATACCAATTGTTGAGTGGATCAATGGATTGATCAAAGCCAAGAGGGGATGAATTGGGTTTTTAAAAATTGTTGGAGAAATAGAATGGCTAAAAATGAAGAACGGGGAATTTTAGAGTGGTTCAAGTTCCAAATGAACTCTACATCCACTACCTTAGCTACCACTAAGGATTTTTCAACAATTCATTAATTGCTCTTTCCTTTTTCAAGGTTTAAGAGGTAACATTTACAATACCGGTCAAATTTTCTATCCAAAATTTGATCAAACCCTCACAAGAGTACAAAGAAGAAATTTAGGCAAGAAAGACATCTCTCAATACAAGATTGTCCCTTTAAATACAATCACTCAACCCAAATTTAAATACAAGATCAGAATTGAACACAATACAATTTGGGACAAAGGATAAGAAATAAAACACTTTGAGCTTGGATTTTTATAAGGATGTTTCTTTTTTATGCAATAGTTGTTGTTAGTCTTCAAATGACTTCATTTTATACTTTCTCCATTAATTTTAGCCGTTTGGGTGGTTAGGGTATTGAATATAGCCGTTGAGACCCTCTCTTTCCACCATAAATGCACTTCTGCAGCTTACCGTATCGGTACACGAGAACCTGTACCGATACCTGTCTTAAAACAGAAAGAGTTGTTGCACAATAACAAAAGGGGCGTATCGATACGCGTGTAAGCGTATCGGTACAGGACAAGAACCGTTTCGATACGGGGAACACCCGTATCGATGCAATTAATTCCACAAGCTCACTGAAAGTTTCTGTATCGATACAACAAAGGGCGTATCGGTACGTGACAACCACTACTTTAAATTTCAGTTACCTAACAATTGACACCAACAGTCAAAAACATTAAAGGCTTTCGAATTTAAAATTCCATTAAATCTGTATCGATGCGAGGGACATTGTATCGGTACGTCATTCAAACTCCTTCAGTTTTACAGAAAGAGCGTATCGATACAGAAGCAATCTGTTTCGATACGATGTTTCGATACGGTAAGGGGCGTATCGAAACACATTTCTCTAATAGCCAAACTTGTAAAAAAAAGTATCGGTACGGCTGGAAGCGTATCGATACGCCTGAACATTTTTCAATAGTTTGGCCTTGGAACACTTAGAAAATATTTGGAGTTTGAGTTTTTCAAATTAGATTAAAGCTTTGTTGATTTAAAATCTTTTGGGACTTAAAAATCTATTTCAAGTTTTCAATTTAATCCTTAACATACATTGTTATATCAAAATCAAACATAGGTTTTACAACTAGTTTAGAATTTAGTGATTGTGAATAAAATTTAGGGTTCAGGGTTTATAGGTATAAACCTAAATACTCAATATATTACCTTAAAACTTAAACATTTACCTCTAAACCTCGAAAACCTAACCCTAATCCCTAAAATTTAATCGTTATCTCTAAATTTTAAACTCTTAAACTAAGTTCTTAAACACTGAAACTTAGGTGAAAGTAAAACATTTTAAAATTTTAGTAATCAAAATAGATTCGAGAGGAAAGAGTAAGGATTAACATCAAAAAAATATGGACGCTTTTTAAGGAGAAAGTTGACAAAGATGGAACCACCATCTGCTGGTACAACCACACACATAGAAACAAACAGCCCAGGATTTTTTGTTTCCCTCCGGTTCAGATTCCAATTCATCTCAAATCCCACTGGCCACTCTTTCTTTCTCTTATCCTTTCCCTTCTTCAATGGAGTTTACTTGTTTGCACACCAAATTCAATTTCCCTTCTCTTCCTTTCTGCAAGAACCCTAACCCCATCACATTTCCCAGAAAAAGAAGCAATCTTTTCCTTGCTTCGCCCAATGACACGGTTGTTGCCTCCTCAAGAAACGAACTTGGCGGCAACAAAGATGATGAATTTGGGGACTTGAAATCTTGGATGCACAAAAATGGCTTGCCTCCTTGTAAAGTTGTGCTCGACGAGAGGACTTCCCACGACCAGAAGCATAGCCCCATACATTATGTCGCCGCCAGTGAGGATCTTCAGGTACATGAAAATGGATTACAATTTTTGGTTCCTTTTTTGTTTTTTGTTAATGGGGTTTGTGTTGTTGGTTTTTCTAGGCAGGTGATGTTGCTTTCTCGGTGCCGAATTCATTGATTGTCACGCTTGAGAGAGTGCTGGGAAACGAGACTGTTGGTAAGGTGCACTGTGTAAATTGTTTTAATATTTTTATGAACCACTGAAAGTTCTTTTCAATATTGGGAAATTGATTCATATGGGGTTTTTTAGTGTAAATGATAGACATTGGTGTTTTTATTTTGTGTACATTGATTCAGTGTTGTTCTCTATTTGATTTGGTTGTGTAATTGTGTTTATACAGCTGAACTTTTGACAACGAACAAGTTGTCCGAATTGGCATGCTTAGCTTTGTACCTAATGTATGAGAAGAAGCAAGGGAAGAAATCATTCTGGTATACGTATATTAGAGAGCTTGATCGGCAACGAGGAAGGGGCCAGCTGGCCGTCGAATCTCCCCTTCTATGGTCAGAAGATGAATTGGCTTACCTAACGGGTAGCCCCACTAAGGTAGCATACACAACACCAATGTCTTTTAAGTTTTAAGTTTTAACCCCCGATTTATTGTTTCGCGGTTCATTGAGTTTCATGACTGTATCTGTTGTTTACAAGCTAGGCTGAAGTGCTCGAAAGGGCTGAAGGAATAAAAAGAGAGTATAATGAGCTTGATACGGTCTGGTTTATGGCCGGGTCTCTCTTTCAGGTATTGTCTTTCATCTTTTTTTTCCTTTCTAAATCTTAGTGCTCTGAGTGTGATCATGAATGTTTCGTTTTATCTTTTCATTGCAGCAATACCCGTATGATATACCTACTGAGGCTTTTACGTTTGAGATTTTCAAACAAGCCTTTGTCGCTGTTCAGTCTTGTGTGGTGCATTTACAGGTGATTTTTCTCTTCAGCTGGTGATAACCTTTTCCAATTTTCCTTGAACTTCAAGAAATATATTTTCAACCTTGAGGACATGACCGACTTATTAGCTGGCTTTAGTCTTTATGACCGACATATGTTTGAATGATAAACTTGGACTTGTTTTTAACCAGAAAGTACCTTTGGCTCGGAGATTTGCATTGGTTCCTCTTGGACCCCCATTGCTATCTTACAGGAGCAATTGCAAGGCAATGTTAAGTGCTGTTGGTGGTGCTGTTGAACTAGTGGTTGATCGCCCATACAAGGCCGGGGATCCCATTGTTGTCTGGTATAAATATAAACACATAATGCTTTATTTATTGCCCACAATGTCGATTTCTCGCAGTCATGCTTTAGTATCAAAACAACAAAAACTTTTGCCCTCTAATTATTAGAACAAAATTTGACATTGGTAAATTGCTTGTTCTTTTTCAGGTGTGGACCACAGCCTAATTCTAAACTGCTTATAAACTACGGCTTTGTTGATGATGATAATTCGTATGACCGCCTGGTTGTTGAGGTAAAATCTAAATTTTCCAACTCCTACCATGCATTATCATGGTAAAATCTATTCTCATGAATGAATAGAGGTTTATGCTTCTGTGCTCAAATATCTAATATATGTCGAAAAATGGTTTATTGAAGTGATGGGATATGGTATGGGACTTATAAGTTGATCACATCAATGAGATTTGAGATTTCGTGTTTTTCTTAGTCAATCGTGTTGTGCTTTATTTACTGTATGTTCAGGCAGCTTTGGATACCGAGGATCCTCAATATCAGGACAAGAGATTGGTTGTTCAAAGAAATGGCAAACTATCGGTGCAAGTTTTTCATGTATTAACTCAAACATCGAACTAATTGGATTATGTTGTCAGATATTATCTTTCTGACTTATTTTGTATCCGCTGCAGGTTTATGCAGGGAAGGAAAAAGAAGCTGTTTCCGATATGCTTCCATATTTGCGATTGGGCTATGTTTCGGATCCTTCTGAAATGCAATCTGTTCTTTCTTCTCAGGGTCCAGTCTGCCCGGTGAGTTTGTTTATTGCAAATTGTTATTTGCATAATTTAGATACTGCATCACTATATCGTAATTGCAATGTAAGATATGTCGTAATACTGGTGAAATACTTGCCATAATAGGTGAGTCCATGCATGGAACGAGCAGTACTAGACCAGCTTGCTGATTATTTCAAAAGACGCCTGGCTGGCTACCTTACTACACTGAATGAAGATGAATCATTGGTATCATTTGTTCTCTCGACCAAGTTGACGATTAGACCTGAACTCACGGACTGTTAGTTTTAATTTAACATATATTTTTTGTTACGTTAGTTGTCAGATCCAAACTTGAATCCCAGGAGACGAGTTGCCACTCAACTTGTTAGGTCGGAAAAGAAAATTCTCCATGCTTGTCTGCAGGCAACAACTGAACTGATAGACGAGTTACCTGATCACTCCGTGTCACCGTGCCCTGCACCTTATGCCCCCTTGTTGAAATGAAAGGTATCTTAGTTGTAACTTAGCAAAATAGTGCTTGTTCTACAAGCCTACGTTGCTCCGACTCTTCATTTTTCTTCAAGCACGAGTGTTCAACACCGGTGTCCAACACATACATGTATCCGACACTTTAAGTTGAATTAAACTCAAATAGTGGGGATGCTTGAAAAGTTTTAGACTATTAGAATGTATCTTTTTAAGAAAAAAGAGAGTAAAGAAGCATCTTAACCCTTAGAGAAACAAGGAAAATCTTTTAACGATGGCGCGATTGTCCGAATGCTTTATTATTATCATTGCATGAACAATGTCACTTTCTTGATTTCCTGTTCTGAAGGGCATCTCTTTTTTTCTCTTATTTTTCTTGGGATATTTTGCAGGTAGATTTAAGAATTGGCAACTCGAACGGAACGTTGTAAGTTTGTTGCGGGATCGAATCGGGCTTTAAGAAGGAGAATCACGGTCATTCTTTTCCGAGTCATCGAATGCCACGATGTTCCTTAAGTGAATGGTTCTTCAACATACATATTAACACTCCAAGAGTGTCTTCTAACTGTAGTCTTGTAAATGCAGATTTGGATGACCCTTTCTTCTTTATTAAATTGAATCTGATTTCTTTCATTTGTTGATTTCCCCCGCGATTCTAAATCTGTATTAGAGCTGGCTCCTACTTGACAATTTTGTATATTCGTATCGTGTTCGTATTAATGACATTAAACTTCAGAAATATTATAAATCCTGACTCTAATACCAAGTGATGGTAATGAATTTGACTGTATATTCGTATCATGTTTGTTTTAAAGTATATCCGTGTTACCACTCCACCCATAAGTATTTTAAATGAACATTCAAATTTATGTTTAATAGAATTTATATATAAATATGCTATCACTTTAAAATATTATTTTTTTCATATAAATTATTTTCTTTCAGTTTGATAAGATCAGATTTAATGTGGGAATTTGGGAACATATATCCAAAACAGGAGCCGAAGAAGACAAATATGGAGTTCAAACTCTGAAGCCTAAGGAATAGTGGGTAATTTCACTATTTTAACGGACATATAAACGAACATGTTTACAAAACCCTAACCAAACAAACAAAAACGTGATATTAAAAGTTTAAACAAACACAAACTGAACATAGACATCTTCACAAATAAATAAACGAATACGAACATAACCTTATTCATTCAAGCTCGGTTTATTTACACAGACAAATCAATAGGTTGGGCTTTTAATTGGCTTGGGTTGCTTATCTTATTGGGCACATGGTTGGAATACGTATCTCATCTTCTCTCTTCATTCTCAGAAACCCTAAATTCTACTGATTTACACATTCTGGTTTGAAGTTTGAACGCAACGTCCAACTGAGAAATCCAAGAACCAGAGCTATTCTCTAGTCTGATCGAATTGCTTAGGGGTTTCTTTTATTCTTCCATTCAGGTATGCTCCTCAAATCCCAAACCATTTTTTCTTCCGTTTCCAATCTTAAAATTAATTCCAAATCTTTCTTAAACCCTAACTTCACATTCCAATTCAATCCCATTTCAAGCCTCAAGGTTGTTTGGAAAAAAGATTTGAACTTGGACCGAGCCATTGAAAACGATAAACGATACAAGCTCTGTGCCCGGGTCGTCAAGGAAGTCTTAAACGAACCGGGTCAAGTCATCCCTCTCCGTTACTTGGCCAAAAGGCGGGAGAGATTACGCCTTAATGTCAAAGTTCAAACCTTTATTAACAATAACCCGGGTCTTTTCGAAACTTACTACGATCGGATTCGACCCAAATCCGATCGTGTCCCGTTTTTGCGGCCTAGTAACAGGCTGCGGAGTTTCCTGGAAGAGGAAAAACGGATTTATGATGAAAATGAGGGCTTAGTTGTTTCCAAGCTTTGTAAATTGCTGATGATGTCTAGGTATAAGGTGATTAGTGTTGATAAATTGGTTCATGTGAAGAGGGAATTTGGTTTGCCAAATGATTTTTTGGTTAACTTGGTGCCCAAGTATTCGAATTACTTTCGGTTAACAGGTTCTCCTGGAGAGGGGCAATCGTTTTTGGAATTGGTTGAGTGGAATCCTGAGTTTGCTAAATCTGTTATTGAGCTAAGAGCAGAAGAGGAATCGAGGTTAACAGGGATTCGGGTTAGACCGAATTTTAGCTACAAGTTACCACCGGGGTTTTCTCTTAGGAAAGAAATGAGAGAGTGGGTTAGGGATTGGTTAGAGTTGGATTATATATCTCCATACGAGGATGTTTCGCATTTGGATCAAGCCTCGCGAGAAATGGAGAAGAGGATGGTGGGGGTCTTGCACGAGTTACTTTCCCTTTCGTTGCTGAAGCGGGTTCCAGTGCCGATACTGGGAAAATTCACCAACGACTATAGGTTCTCGAATGCTTTTTCGAGTGCATTCACCAGGCATTCAGGGATTTTCTACATTTCCTTGAAAGGTGGAATAGAGACTGCAGTGCTAAGAGAGGCGTATGAAGGCGACAAGTTGATCGATAAGGATCCGTTGCTTGAGATAAAGGATAAGTTTGTTGAGTTGGTGGAGGAAGGATGGCGGGAGAGAGCCGAGATGTCGAGGTTGAGAACAGAACAGATGAAGAAGGATATGGAGATGGTGGCAACAAGGAATCAGGAATTGAGTGAACAAAGTTGTGGAGAGGAGCGTTGAGTTCGAATTAATAATGCGGTCTAACTCGAGTCGGTTTTCTTGTCCGAAGTGCACACTTATGTCTATGTGGTGAAGCTGTTTTGCTAGTTCACAACTGATGAGGATCCATGCTTTGTAGCTTTCCTTTTGATTGTTTTATTCAGAAGAAATACAGAAGTTTTTAGCTGCAAGAGAAGAGGTAACCTATCAAGTTAGCCCTTATTTTTTAATAAATTTTTTTATATACATGCCCTTGTAGCCTTTAGTATACAATCTTTTCTGTTTTAGATTTTGTGGATTCAGTTTAGGATTTAGGGTTTTAACTTGTATGGTTTAGAGTTTAGGGTTAACGTTTTAAGTTTTAGGGTTGGATTTAAATTTTAGGTTTTAAAGAGTAAATATGTAGGATTGTGATAATTTTTTTACACACTATGTGTGTCAAGAATTTTTTTCTTTCTTTTTTAGTTAAATTAAATCTCTACCGAATTCCTTTTTTATATGAATTTTATATTGACATGACATTATTTGTTTTATACACTGGATCACCAAATATTTTAAAAAATATACAGTTAGAAACAGTTCAAGAATATAAATTTTATATATATATATATATATATCATGAAGTACGCCTGCTCTGCCCATTTTTCCTTCAAAAAAGTGTTTTGAATTTTTTTTTGAAAGATTAATGATCAAATTTAACACTTTCGAAAATTAAAACCCAAATCTAACTAAAAAATCACGAAATTGATAAAAGGTATAAACGTTGAGGACTAGATTTATATTGGAAAAGTATTGCCGGGTCATAGTTAGAAGTGGCAAACGGGTCAATCGGTTCGGATTTGGTTCGAGTCATTTCGAAGGTCCGATATTATTTGGTTCAGATTCGATTTGGTTCATATTCGATTTCGGTTCGATTTGGTTCTATTGTGTTTCGGGTTATTTCGGTTTGGTTGATTTTCGGTTTGGTTAGTTTTGGTTCAATTATTTTCAGTTTGGATCAATTTCGGGTCAATAAGAGATCAGTCGGTTTTAATCAAGTTTTCCCTACATATAGCTTTACAAAGTCAATATATTTCACTTTTTTGGTAAATTGTACGGCTGTTCATATCTCATTTTTTTTATTTCTATTAATATCTTTTATTTATTTAGGTTTGTCTTCGGTTCGGGTCTATTTTGGTTCAACTAAAAATCGGTTCAATTTCGATTCGGTTTCAGATCAAATTTCGGGTGACCACATTCGGGCTGGTTTCGGGTCTTGATTCGAGTAAATCGATTCAGTTCTCGGGTCAAGTTTGCCAGGTCTAGTGATAGTCACAAATTACACCATGGGTCAAGCTCTATAGTTATGTGTTTTCAGACCACAAAAGGCTTAATATTAAACAAACTATAACCATGCGAATCAAAAGTTTTAACTGCATATGAACCCAACGAGTAGTTCTAAATTCTAATGGAAAAAAAGAATAGTGTTCATCTTAGTAGATTCGAGTTTGAACTCTTATGTGTACAAGGTGTGTGTCTTGTTAAAAGGTTAAGAAAAAAAGTAAAAATTTGTTTTACGTTCGGATAAAGCTCGTTTACTCGATCCTTATATAACACAATATTTATGTATCTTAATGAGAACTAAGCAAATGATACAATTAGAGTTTATGCTGAAGATCAAGGTGTAATGATCACTTCACTATTGCACTACTGGCCATCTTTGTTGCTGTTTAGGGTCTCGGTTTCATCTTTCTTCTGTGAATTCCTGTACAAAACAACCATAAATGAAAGAGTTAGTTCGTATTCATGCGAATTTCGATATATTTCGAGATGTGTTCATCTCTATCTAGTATTGCAAGGTCTGTAAATGAAAAAAGGGGGGCTTACTGTTGAGCATTAATCCAACGGGAGAGCTGATAAAGCTGCACGGTCTCGTTTGCGGCATGGCAGACAAGAAGATGGAGGTTGCGTGGCTGTACCATCCACGCAAACCTCATGAACAACGCCGAGTATCCGCACATTACTTCAACAACAAGAAAACACATCAATCACCTTAATTTAGCAAAACATGTTTTACCAACAAGTTATGTTACTCGGACACTCGATTGCGAGTGTCGGGTTCGATCTAAGAATATATAACGGTCTGTCGGATCTAGAGATCGACTGACCTGCAGTCATGTTGACTGATATCATCTCTGGGGGTTTCTTTGTGTCTACAAATGCCTTTAAAACAGCAGAGTTAGTTTTCAAGAAGAAATGGACTTGACATTAGAGAAACAAAAAAACAATAGTATTTATCTAGCAATACTGCAATAGGGAGGCTCCAATTGAAAACAGGGCCCCAGAAATGAGTTGTTCTGGGGCCAATGGGACTCTTCCAAAAAGCTCTCAACATCTCCATTCTCCAGGAATCTGTCAACAACAAATGGAAAACTCTTGTTAGTTTGAAATCAAACTATTGCATTCACAGAAACATAAAACCGATGATCTCGATTCGGATCCCGGATCTTCGATCTCTTCTCCTATCCCCGATCACCGACCTGTCTTGTTCAAAAAGGAAAGAATGAGAAAACTTACCAAGATATAACTATTGCAGCAGCTTGATGAACTCAAACCTGTATAGAATATAGCAGAAGTTATAGAAGTATCAATATTTGGAAAAGTCAGAAACGGCAGGCTAGAAAGATTGGATTGCGAGTCCAACAAAGCAAGCATTAATCTACAATTTTTTTAATATATTCTAAAGTAAATTGCTATAAGAATATTCATTCAGATTCAAACATGTCCTCGTATTGTAATCAAAGTAACCAATAGAAATACTTTCTTTCCCAAAAAATATAACTCCCCTCACGTTACGTTCCTTGGGGTTGTCGTGTTCCTTTTGTCTGTTTTCTATATATATATATAATTGAAAATGACAACTTACCTTCCATCCCATTACCTTTTAATAACAGCCACAGCATTCCAAGAATAAATAATGGCGGCTTCATCGAACATATCCCACTGGCACATTAAAATATAGCATGCAATCCAACATTTCTGGCTAACCTTAGCATGACCAAATCCTCGAGATAAGCTTTCATGGCTGCTGACTAGAGGGATGTTTCTTTGTCGACAGCTTATCTTCGGAGTTCGGACTGAAACAGAACAGCAGTGCCCCTTTTGTTGTGCTAAATGAAAACGGAACTGTCCCGGGATCGACATTCGAAGGCAGCTGAAAAGAGGTCAGACCAGATCTATGTTTATTCAATCTGTCTCTTGGAGACTAAACAATCTTGGGAGGTTGCAGTATCTTCAATATGGTAACAGTGGATTCCGAGGCACTCCATGATTGAAGCATACTAATTAAGCAGGCATTGTATTTTATGAGGGGATCAAGAGACGACCGTATTCGAATTCGTTGTGCCAACAACAATATACAGACAGTGTTCTGTTCCTATGAGTATCAAAACCTATGTCTTAGTTACAGAAGATCCAAATATGATTTTCTTCCACAATTCAAACCATCATTTCTGTGGACAAATGTTAGCTATAGACGCTCTTTACAAATGCTGCTGCCATCTCTATCTCGTCTACTTGCTCATCTGAGTTGCACGTTTAAGAAGACTTCCGTATTCGCGACTTCTCGACCACTCGTCAATCTCACGAGCACGCAGAACAGGTAGTGGATGTGAAAGTTGTCGTGTTTGAGCATTTCTGGACATCATTAAGTAATTAGACAACCGAAAGGAAAGCAGAAGGCAAGTTTCGAATGCTCTACTCAAACCATTGCTCACCTTATATACCACCCGGTTGGGCTTGAAGAAGCTTTTTCATAAGAGTAAGCTTGCTCCAAAAATGCGTCCACATTTAGCTGATCAGCCATTGATGGGCAGCCACCAGCTAATTTCATCAAAACAGAGATGACGACCTCTTGTATGTGCATCACAACGAAAATTAGATACTGAAGTCTCAACTATTCGATTGCAGATTATGTTAGCTCGGAGATTTTCTTGCATACCTTGGGATCTTGTGCAACAAGAAGGGCTGCACGATCACAAGTTAGCTCCGCCGCCCTAAGCCAACGGATTAACTGTTCCTCTAATCTCTGAGCTATAAAACCACCAAGTCCTGTGAAAAACTAAGGTATTCAAAACCGTGTTGTTTATTAACTGAAAGTAGAGTACTATTGCTGATATATGCCACCAAATATGTACCTATAACCAAAATCCAAGGCTGTTTAGATATAAATATATATAGGAGGCTAACATGAAAATGTGCCATATAAATTCTAATTTGCACCCTCTAACATAAAATACCGCGTTCTTCCCTCACCGGTCTTAAGCTAAGAATCGCTTCTCCTCAAAGTAACAATATATCATTTCAACAATTAAAAATTCTTATATAAATCACTGATTATCAAGGCTGCCTACAACATAATAATTGTGGATAGCTTTTTTTTCAGAAAGGTATTAGAAGATAATTTAATATTACAAAAATATAATTTGCTCCCATTGAGCTAAGAATGTAGCAAAGTAGCAAAGTTTCCTCAACAGATGGATAGAACCAAAAGACATACCAGGTAAACTATAGGCTCCAAGAGTGAGAAGATTTGCAAAAGTAAGCCATACACCATGATCGCATTTGAGATGACCTAACTCATGAGCCAAAACTGCCTATTTTGAAGTTGCATAGAAAAGAGAAAATTAATGCATTTTATCATTTAACTCACAACACTACTGCATCTAATTCGATTTAGACTTGTATAATCACATATATGCAGTGGCGGAGCCAGGATTACCATATAGTGGGGTCAGAGTAGAGTGTGAGGCACGGGGATTCTTATACCACTAAGATAAGTATTATTGACCTCATACCCTAACAAATCAAGTGGGGTCAATTCTATAAAATCCTACGAAAAATTCTATATTAACTCCTTAAAAATTCCTCACCCCAACAAATTAAGTGGGGTCAGTTGAACCCTCAATTTTATACGTGGATCCGCCACTGCGTATATGCATATAGAAATCAGTCGAGCATCAAAAGGGAATAACAAAAAAGAAGGGGAAATATGTTTTGGTTCACTATGAAAAGAGAGTGAGAAAGAAGTGAAGACCTGTAATTCTTTTCGTGTCAGAAGCTCCACAAGACTAGTGTGAATAATAACAAATGGTTTTTTACCACTTATAGCCAATGTATAAGCATTCGGGACGGGATTTTGACGAACATAGAGATCAGGAGGTTCAATATTCAATATTTCCGCTGCCTCAATCATCATTTTATGAAGTTCCGGGAGCTGATACAGACAAAAAGGGATATTTTGAAGCAATTTTCATAGGAATAAACCAGCAGAGTAACTTCTTTTAAAAAATAAACATCAAATAACCTGGTTTTTAGAAACAAGGACTGCAGTTCCTATATTCTCAAGCAGCATGATTTGCTCTGTCACAGTTCCTGCTATAAAGCATTAAAGAAAAGCTTCTTTAACATAGAAAATTCATGAGAATTACAATACGGCTATGTTTTGGACTTTTGGCTTTGATTTTCCAACTACTTCCTTTTTGCTTCCAAATCAGACGGCAATGGCCTTGAAGAACTAAATAAATGACAAAATAACATGATTTTTCCCTTTATATGAAGCACTAATCGTCTTGTTTTTAACTATCTATTTTCGAATTTTGGAAAATGGAAATAGAAAAAAATTGAGGTTACCTAGTATAACTCTTCCTATTTCGTTAAGCCCTGGAATCGCTCTCAATAGCAACGTATTCTGCAACCAAACAAAAAAAATATTAAAAAATGTACTATAAAAGAAGATTTATTAAATTTGCCACAGAAAACCGAACCTGTTTATCAAGCGGATGCCGGAAATCGTCGGCGTCGAGATCACGAAAGACAAGCGGATAGGCTCTGGCGTTGACCGAAACCTTGATTCTTCCATTTCTCTTCGAGGACGATCCGAATCCGAGAAATAAAGGAGCTCCGAACCTGGACTCAGTCGGAGCTCCGGAGCTGAACCGGAGAGAAGACGTTAAAGAACAAGGCTTCTGAGAAGGGAAACAGAGAGAAGAGAGAAGCAAAGAAGCCATTGATTTTTCGAAAACGCCAAGCGAATGAGAAAAGCTTAGAGTTAAGTAAGAGATTTGACTTCTTTAAATTTCATTACGGATTTGGTTTTTGTTTTTTTGGGTAGTTTTATGGTTACCGTTTGGCGCCACTTCGTTCTCTCTCTAGCCATTGTAAAATGTCTCCACTGCCTTAAAAAAGCATCCCGAACGACGTCGTTTAAGGAAATACACACATCCATATAAATGAACTTCTACCATTTGGATAGATGATCAATTTATGTTACATAAATTTTTTTAATAATCTAAAGGTGATTATAAAGTAATATTTATTTTATATATATTTAATGTTTTGACAAAGCACACACCTTGTGAACAAAACGATTTGCATTTGTGTCTCCTAAGATAAATATCATTCGTTTCTCTACTAAAAAATTTGAATTACGTTGCAATTCGGTTAAAAAAAGCATTATTAGTTTAGAAATTAGATGCCCAAAGATTGAATGTGATCGGTAAGTAATTGTTTATTGTCAAAATAAGTGTACAAACTATCTTGTTTTTTCCTTTTAAGTTTAATTTTTTTTGCCATTTTTAGGTATTTAAATGATCTTGTTTTTCTTTTTTATGTTCCTAAATCTTTTTTTGTCCCTTTTAAGTGCCCAAACTATTAATTTTGTCCATTTTATGGTTAAACTGAAGCACATATCTTGACTAAAAAATGATAATTTTGGCACCTAGAAGGGGTGAAAAAGAAATTTAGGCACTTAAAAGGAATAAACGAAATAATTTAGACACTTTAAAAAGACAAAAAAATAGTTTAAGCACCTAATAAAAAAAAACATGATAATTTAAGCACTTATTTTAATATTAAATTTTTTTTATAAATAATTTTTCACTTGTATCATAAGCGCGGTATAATCTAATACATTATTGTGTTACGGATTCGATTAGCGTATACCCAATCAATATTTAGTATTATGCACTGGCAAAATCAGGTTTGATTATCATATAGTAAATTATTTTAATTAACCGGTAAATTTAAGTTATTTAGTTCTCTATTCTAAATTATATCAATTAAAACGGATAACTAATTGACTGTTAACTGAAATATACGATTCAATTCGAACAATGATTTTTTACTTCGCATATTAAAATGTCAAATTTAATAATTATTTAGTTGCAGTAAAAGTGCAAAAATAACTAAAGAGTCAAAATTTGAGAATTTACACTTTCTAATAATCGAACTTATGACCAAAAAATTTTCAAACAATCAAAGGGGCGTCAAAATCACTAAAATCACTAGATTATAAGACATTCTGATGTATAAAATTAACAAATATTTTAAATAACTGGTCAGACCAATTAACCAATTTTATCAATTTTACACAGTCCTGTTTGTGAAATTTATAGCTCCTCTTTTGATAAGTATCCTTTACAACTCTGTTGAAGCCCAACAGGCCTAAAAAGAAGCCGATGAGAAAAGTTTTAATGCACAAATCAGACATAAAATTCAAAGCCTTCATTTCTCTATAGGATTTCAATACATAAGTATATAATGCAAAAGTTTACAAAGCTTCTTCTCAAGACACAAAATGCAATTTTTATTCAGTCGGCTCGGCTAACGCCATTTCTCACTTTTCCCAAGATGATTCGCTCGCCAACCGGTTTTAAACCCATGGCTTGTGCTGTTGTGGCAAATCTCCGAAAAGCAGGCAGCCTTAGTGTAACCATAAACCCTACTACATTTGCACTCGCCTAACATTTTGCTTATGGAGAGCCTGCTTGTTCACAAAGGTCTAATAGATCCAATGTCTGCAAAAGTACGATATGAAAATCTTGAGCTTCGACTAATATTGATTACCAGAAAGTTTACATGAAATACGAGAATGGAAGGAAATGTTGTTGAGAACTTATAATTGCTTGTCATACCTCGGGAACTGAGAGCTCGAGACGGAACTTGGGGCCATCATAGTGGTGCAAGACTGGCCTAAAAGCATCCTCTTCCAATGCCTTGCAGAGTTTTCTAATTCGGATTCTTACCTATTAATTTGGGGAACAAAAGTAAAAGAATTAGAGTTTGAGCAATCTTCCATGGAAATAAACAAGCAAGTTCCTACAAACCATAAACACTATCTTTACCTGAGCAGGAAACCTTGACTCGCCTTTACACTTTTTGTCTTCCCAAGCGGTTGGATCAATGTTAGAACCCCCAAAAGTTGTTGCCTGTACATATAGAAGAAAACATGAACAACGTGTGAGAGGAAAACAAACGATGTTGAAATGATCATTACATCTCACAACCTAATGATTCCTAATCCAGCAAAAGTGAGCGCCGTGCAAACATTCGGAAAAGAAATGAACTCCTAATTGCAAAAAGAACTGAAAGGAATATTACATGAGTATGATGTAAACGAACAAACCTCAAAAATACCATGCAACTGATGAGTAGTGTAGTTATAGAGAAATAGAGGCAAGCCAGGTGTAATTGCCCGAACAGAGTCCCGATATCTCGGTGGTAAACCTATCAAAATGAGATAACAGCAACATGTAAGAAATCCCACCTAATAATGTTAATGATAGCAATTACTGAATGATAAGTACATCATTGAAAATGGATGTTTTCAAGAGAAAATCATAATTACCGAAAAGCTGGCGCTTTAGATCTTCCTGCATTGTATCATTATTACAGACAAAGATGTATCCTCCGAGAACCTCATTTCTCGGGAGTGTCTCAGCTGCAGGCAACGTCTTGTACCGTTTGTCAACAGCATTGTTTGAATTGCCGTTCTCGTTGCTGTTGTTATTGTTGATTTTGCTCTTATTGTCAACATCTTTGTTGCTATGATTGTTGCCACCATATTTGCTGCCAGCCAGGTTTCCATTTCCAAGGCCGTTGCGATTGTTTTTCTCGTAAACAACATTCATATAGTAAGTACCATTGTGGAACGAGCTTTTGCTTACGTTATCCCCCATCTTCGAGTCCAAGTTTAACATACTGAAGTTAAGGTTCTCAAATCTGTTGTTCTCCTGGAAACCATATTTATCCCTTGTCCTTATTTCGGATGGACCCTTGGAAAAATCGAGATTGCTCATGCGTTCACCCTTTATCCTCGTCTGTTCAGCCAGTTTAGAGGCAACCATCAGCCATTGGTGATCCTCTGTGACTTTTGATTGTCCTCGAAGATCATCTCCCAACTGCCAAAAGCTATTCATGTTCTCCATCTTGCAAATCCTGGAAAGTAAATAGACAGGACAACATAATTTGCAAATAATTGTTAAATTACACGAAGCGAGAAACCGAAGGGAAATATCGAATATAATACTTCATCATTTGATTTTGTTCAAGTTTTACCTAGCTAACAATAAAGATTAGAAAAAGATTAAGCAAATCTTAAACAGTCAACACCAAGAACAATATCAACCAATAAGCTTCGATTTCTAGAATGAAGCAATCGTTTGATTCAATAACCCAATGACAACACACTTCCCCAGTACTTAAACAAAACACAAACATAAACCCAGAAATCCTAAAACTTAAAAGTCAACTACACTTTGACTAATCAATCCGAACCCCAACACAACAAAATTAATCCCAAAAACGAAAACCCAAAATTATAATCGACTTTAAAGCAATACCATAATATCAAAATCATAAAAAAAGATATATCTGTTAAATGTAAAGCATTTAACTTGGAACTAAGCAAACAGATGAAGGATTAACCAACTAAGCTAAGTAAAGTTTCAATGTTAAAAGCCATATTGGGGATTGAATCAAACGATTGAAAGAACCCTAGATTTGGGAATTCAAAAGAGGAAGAAAAACTGCACCTTTGGCTTTGCTAGCTGTGCAAGTGATACCCGCACGACACGACGCAGAGGGAAATGGGAAGAGAGAGACAATGAAGAAGGGATTTTTATTGTAATTTAACATTTTGATGACGAAAATGTCCCTCGAGAGAGTGAGTATTTTCGGGATTCTCGAGAGAGTGAGCATTTTCGGGACTAGTACCATTACAAATAGGTTAAACTATAAAATAAGTGCTTAAATTATGTCTATTTTTGTAATAGGTACCTTAAATATTTTTTGGCTGAAATAGGTGCCTAAAGTATTTTTTGGCTGAAATAGGTACCTAAATTTTTATTTTTATCTTGTTTTAAAGTCAATTTTCTCACCTACCTGGGCACATATTTTCAACCAAAAATAAAAATTTAGGCACCTATTTCAGCCAAAAAATACTTTAGGCACATATTTCAGCCAAAAATGAAACTTTAGGCATCTATTTCAACAAAAAAATACTTTAGGCACCTATTACAAAAAAAGACATAGTTTGGGCACTTATTTTGTAGTTAAACCTTACAAATATAATGCATCTAAGGTATGTTGAAATCGTGTCGAAATGATGGATGAAACAAACAAACAAAAAACGTGTTACAATGATAGAGAGAACATGTGCCACAAAGGCAAAAATTCTTATTAAAAATATGAAAAAAAAATAATGAACTACAACCAATACTAAGATTGATTACTAGCCGCCGACCAACAAATCAAAGGAAAGAAGAAGATGCGGCGTTAAGGGTTAGAGGAAAAAATTAGGGTAAATTTGGTGCCAGTGCTTTTGAAATCTTGAAAAATATTTTTTTCTACATTTTAGAATGGCTTAAGTGTAAATAAGTGCTCAAATTATACTTTTTTCTAGATAGGTGTCTAAAATATTTTTCAGGCCAAATAAGTGCTTAACGTTTTCAACGTTACTTAACTAGGTGCCCGTCGTTAGTGTCCGTTAATTTTTACTATTAAATGACACGTGTCAGCTTCTTAAAATTCCAAAATTATATTTAAAATTAAAAAAATTAAAAACAAAATATTTTTTTTTATTTCACATATTAGTCCCAAATTTGAAATCCCTAACACCCAAATCCCGATTTGACTTGATTTCGTCGCTGATTGCCACACTGCCGCCCACAACATCCGTCGTCGGACTATCACTAGCATTTACCCATCACCTTGTTGTCGAAAATCGACCAACACCGTGTTAAACGCCTAAATCGTCGAAGGGTTCATTCGAATAATTCGCGACGAACGACGGCATAATGGGTAATGAACGGTGTGTGGGTCGTTCGGCAAGGGAAGAGTGCTTCAGTCCGTCGCCGGAAATGCGACCAACATCGGTGGTAGTGGCCGGATTTGGGAACTATTTTGGGATTATTTGAAAATTTTAGAATATTTTAAAAATTCTGATTTATTGGTTAAAAATAGAATAAAAATGTTTAATACTACCACATGTCATGCTTTTATTGGTTAACAGAACTTTTTTTAACGGACAGTCGCGACGGGCACCTATTTGAGTAACTTTAAAAACATTAGGCACTTATTTGACCAGAAAAATGCTTTAAGCACTTATCTTAAAAAAATGATATACTTTAAGGACTTATTTGCCATTTAAACCTTTTAGAATGGAATATTCAATTAGTTTAAGGCGTGATGGCAAAAAGGTCATTAATGTTTGTCACAGTGTCACTATTTTTTAATTACACCCTTAAAACTTTTTCATTGGCAATTTAAATTTCAAACCTTTATTTTTCAAATAAACCCTTTTTTAATGATAAATTAGCCGTGAACATTTTTTTTTCTTAACATGTCATGATAATATTAAGGACACAATTATAAATATATTAAAAAATTTAAAATTATATTTTTTTATTGATTTATATTTTTAAAATAAATTTTGTTTGCGTTATATTTCGATTTTATCTGTTTTATAGCACATTTTTTCTGCCTTTGTGGCACGCTTCTGCCTTATGGCACGTTATCCTCTACCGTTATGGTAAATTTACGTTCGTGGATACATTTTTCACTAGGTTTGGCTCTAATTTGCGAATTATCGGTGGTCTTCAGTAGTTTAATCTCCTTTTGTGGTTCGTTTGCCGATGCAGTCATATTTGTTTTATGAAGCAGCCTCCAAGATTATTGGTTTTGCTTACCACTCCTACTTCAATCTTGAAGCGTGTAGGTGGATAGAGACAAGAAGTCTTACTCTTTGTTTCTATTTTTCGAGTGTTTCATCTTTATCACTGTTTTGCAGCCCACTAAATATATTTTGTTAACTGTTTTTTTATTTTAATTTCTAATAAAATATATCTGTCGTATTGTTCAAAAAAAAATCTGTTCACCAACTCTCTAATTATGTACAGTAACTCCTCAACATCCTTGTGCTGCCTACGGAAAACTCTGTAATTCCTTTTATTCCAAATATAATATTTTAAAAATGCAAACAACAATGACTTTCTTTTTAATATGGTGTATGTAATTTTTGTGGTATATAGAATTTAGGGTATGTTATATTTTTAGGATTAAATTTAATGTTTAAAATTTAGGTTATAATTTATAATTTAATTTTAAGTATTTTTTAACATAAGGCATAAAAAGATTAAAAAAACATGAGACATAAAAAAAACATGCTTAAGGGGCTAAGATTTTTATTCTCCTTAGGAACATACAATGGAAATTCTACAAATGTAAAATAAAGTAATATTATTTTTTTAAAGCTAAAGTGATTACAAATAGTATTTGTTCTGAATATACATTCAACCATTTAACAATGCATACTTAATCACCCTGCTACAGTTGTTGGTGCTCGAACATGTGACCTTTAAGAACAACAACCGTACCCTTAATCACTAAAGCAAGTTGGTTCATACAAATAATGTTACTTGAAATATTATAAAGTATAAAATTGTAATTAAAATAAAAATTAAACTATATTGATTAAAATTGTCGATTCTAATAATTTTAATATATATATATGACCTAATTCATTTCACCAGTGAATTTAATTTTATTTTAAGCGTATCAATTATGATCAATACATTTTGTTTGTTGGTAAAACTGCATACCATGTGACATCTTTGATTAAATTAAACCTTCAAATTGGCCATACATTTAGCTGTCCGAAATAAACAAAACCCCATAGGTGCTGCTCCATTTTGTTATTCTCTAAAACATTATGTCCAAATAATATCCATGTATGAGACATATTTCTTCTGGTTTTGTCTTAAATTAGTTGGCAAATCAATTTCTTTTATGCCACTAGGTCTATGTCCCTTGTTTCACTTTCATGAAAAAACCATTAATTTTAGCAAATTTCAATGGTCCCTTTAACTTATAAAATGGAAGGGTAAACAATGTTTTTAATCACTCAACCACCTATAATTTTTTAATATGCATGTCCATCTTATGGTTCACGTTCGGGGTGCGAGGCTCCTCCTCCTAATAATTTTGTCTCTAAGGCTCGAACTATCTATAATTATTTGATACATTATAGAAACTAAAAGTTTTCACAAGCGCCTTAATTTTGAAGTTTAGAGATTTAGTTTAGGGTGTAGGGTTTAGGGGTTTAAGTTTAGTAGTTTATAATTTAGTGATTGTGAATATAATTTAGGGTTTATAGGTTAAAACCTAAATCCTTAACATATTACCCCTAAAACCTAAACCATAACCTTTAAACCCTAAATCATAATCCCAACATCTAAATTCTAACCATTACCCCTAAATTCTAAACTCATACACCCTAAATGGAGTCTCTAAACCCTAAAACTAAGGTCTTTATGGAAACTTTTAACTTCTACCGCTAGTGTATTGAATATAAATCCCTCAACCATTACTATTTTTATTTTGATCATTGAATTATCATTAACGTTGTGTTCTTATATTTTGGTCACTAGCCATTAAAAATTTAACGATGTTTTATATGTGGATTGTTTTTATCATGTTATATTATCTCTCCTCATTGGTCCCTGTTTTATTTTATAATAATTTTATTTGGACCAATAATGAAATTCAAACTCAATACCTCTTGCATAAGGGTGAAACAATTTAACTTAAATATAAATTTGTGCGGAAATTATGTCAACTATTTTAGCTTAGTTCGTTGGTTAAGTGTCAGTTCTCTTTACTCAAGGGATATGAGTTCATTGGTACGAGTAGGGGCCTAAATGAATCGAGTTTGAATAAATAAGTTTATGTTCATGTTTGTTTGTTTATTTTTAAAAGTGTTTATGTTCGGTTCGTGTTCGTTTAAATTTTTAATATTGTATTCGTGTTCGTTTATTTATTTTTGAAGGTGTTCATGTTTATTCGTTTAAGTGTTCGCGAACGTGTTCGTTTATATGTTAAGAAATGTTAACTAATTAACAATAAATAAATAAATAAATAAAACAAAAGCAACAAATGTAACCCCCTCGTCCCGGTCTGGCCGGATGACCGGTTCGAGTGAGCCACACGGGGAAAACCGAGTGAAAACTCCCTAAGGAATTCTCCCTCGGTTAGCAACCCTATTTTTTCATTTTAAATCTTGTCTAGATGAGTATTTAATCATACGTGATCATACAGCGGAACAACATTCACGAGGCAAACCAACGAACACAGCCCAACATCTTACAGCCCAATTTTAAGCTTTAACTACAGGCGGTATCGATACCCCTAATGGGTGTATCGATACCCCTTGACTAGGTTTAAGCTTTAACTGCAGGCGGTATCGATACCCTTAAGGGGTGTATCGATACCCCCTTGACTAGGTCAACTGGTCAAAGTCAACCCATAGAGACCGTATCGATACACCCAAGGAGTGTATCGATACCCTCCCCAACGGTTGACTTCTCACGGTCAACGCTAAGATGACGGTATCGATACACCTGAGGCCGGTATTGATACCGAAATGGACAGTAGCTCCAGTGACCAAAATGGTATCGATACACGAGGCCTGAAACAAGAAGGTGGTATCGATACCGTACCAACCGTATCGATACCCCTGCTACGAACTTTCAGGTTTGAGCTGATTTAAGGCACAAGGAGGCCCCTAAATCCCTCAAAAACCCCAACCATCACACTAACATCAATCCTAAGGCAAATCAAACATAAAAACATGCTTTAACATGAAATCAAAGGCACAATCCAACAAGAGATGATACACAAACCATACAAGCAACATAAGCTTTCAAGCATAGCATTCCAACAAAAGGCATTTCAACATTTAAAGTCATACAAGGAACTCAAAGCTATGAAGGCACAAGATAAGCATATAAGAGGTTTACACCCACATCAAGGCGACCTAAACATTAAGAGACATTCTAACACACACAACATTCATCATAGCATATCATGCTTACAAACCATAGTCAATTCAACATCAACACATGTAAATGAGTCATACAAGCTCATACACAACCCTTGCCACATTGCTAACTAATACAAAATCACCACCGTACTTGAGTCACAAACTTGGAAGCCCTTCTTGCCTTGCCTCGAGCTAACACCACGCTAATGATCTGCATTGTTGAACATTGAGAGCGTAAGCTATAAGCTTAGTGAAGGTGCTCTAAAACGAAAAACATCAACAATACAGGGTTCAAGCACGTTAATCCTAGTCTTACATACATCAAGCATAGGCATTAAAATCAAGTAGACCTAGCTAGTCTTTCAAGTGGCATATATGGTCTCTCAATCCTATCAAGTTTAAGCATCAACATCCACATCATGCAACAACACCATATACCACAATCACATATCACCATCATATATCACAATACATGAACAAGTTTAATTGGCCACTTTAATTACCCCGATTGTGCGGATTTAAACCTCAACAACACTTTACCTCGGTGGGATTTCACTCATCACCGGACTTTGCATGTGCGGGATTCCACTCATTGCCACATGCCCTACGGATGGGATTCCACTCATCATCCCGTAGAAATAAATAAAAGCTTCCGGTGGAATGTTACATCACCGTACTCCTCCTTGATGACTTAACGCCATCAAGGCCACGTACGTTTTGACTCAATTTGTGTGCACACTATCCTAATGATCGATCATTTACAACCGGTAATTACTTAGTGCCAATTATCATCATCAATCACATATCATCAACACACTCATGCTCATCACATATATCCATATCATGATATATATACATGCACCATATAATCATAAGTACAAGAGCATAGTCATCAAGCACATTGGCAGTTAAGGAAAACAAGACTAAATTAACTACTTGGATTATAAGGAAGTGGCCTACCAAGCACACTTTACACACACACTACTCATGCTCGAACCAAACTTTAAAACAAGTTAAGACCACTCACCGCCCTTCCTTAGAAATTCGAACCAATCCTCCTACGAACCCGGATTCAGTCCCAAAGCCTCCCCAACGTTTCCTCTTGCTTCTAGTCAAACAAAACACATGCATTACTTCCCAATTCAATGCTAACTCAACCATCAACTTACTTTGCAAACACAACCTAATTTTCACAATTTCCCAAACCACCTAATATCTCAAAAACCCAATTTTCGAACTCCAACAACCCTTGGCTGAAACACCCATTTCCAAACACCCAAATGACTTCCAAAACATCCCAAATCACCCTCCTAACATAGGTAGACCATCAGCCCTTCAATTTCAACATAAAACCCACCAAAAACCCAAATTTTAATACCTTAAAATTTGCCCTAAGGACCCACTACGAATTTTCATCCAAATTCAACCAAATTGATATATAATGTGTATTTCATTATGATTAAACAAAACCCCAACATAATTTATCAAAACAAATTGAAAAACCCCCTTAAAAACCCAAACTTTAACATAAACCCTAATTTCCAAAACCCCATAACTTTGAAATCTAAAACCATAGATAAGTAGAGGATAGAGAGGAGGTTAAGAAAACATATTTACCTCTTAAAATGGTGTTGAAATCGAGTAGCAAAATCAATGGAATAGTAATAAGGTTTGAGAGGTTTTGGGTGGGGTTTTAGACCATTTTCACGTTGGGTGTGGGGGAGGGGAAAGGAAGATGACACTTTTCCCATAAAGTGGTCTAGCTTTTGAAAGTCTTGGGTCAAATCGCGATATAGGTCCCTCCCTCTTTATTAAAGCTCAAATAGGTCATTATTTGAAGTTGAATTATTTTAATTAAATTTTATTTGACTCGAACTATAACTCGGTTAACTCCTAGGCCCAAAACACGGGTGTTACAACTCTCTCCCACTTAAGGAATTTCGTCCCCAAAATTACCTGACTGAAAGAGATACGGAAACTGCTTTTCCATATCCTCCTTCCTCTCCCAAGTGGCCTCGTCCACACCTCTACGTTGCCACCGCACCTTCACTAACTCAATCGATCTACCCCTCAACACCTTACTGTCAGAAGCTAAGATCTCCACTAGCTCTTCTTCATAAGTCAAATCCGGATTCAATTCAATTTCTTCTACGGGCATAACATGTGATGGATCGGACCTATACTTGTGAAGCATCGAAACATGAAACACATCGTGTATCTTCTCAGGCTCGGATGGCAAACGCAACTGATAAGCAACCGGACCAACCCTCTTCACAATCTCATACGGTCCTATGTACCTCGGACTCAACTTCCCTTTTCGGCCAAATCTCATCACCTTTTTCCACGGAGACACCTTCAAGAATACCTTCTCACCCACTGAGAACTCAACTTCCTTCCTCTTCAGATCGGCATAGGACTTCTGCCTATCTGAAGCAGCCTTCAAAGTTTTCAAACGATCACAAATCAATTTTACCTTGTCGGCCCAACATACTAGAGTCCTACACTTCCGGCCATACAAGACCTCATACGTAGCCATTTGAATGCTCGACTGAAAGCTGTTATTGTACGCAAACTCTACTAGAGGCAAATGCTTCTCCCAAGTACCCTGAAAGTCTATGATACAACAATGCAACATATCCTCTAAGATCTGAATGACCCTCTCTGACTGACCATCTGACTGAGGATGATAAGAAGTGTTGAAGTTCAAACGGGTACCCAAAGCTGTATGCAGACACTCCCAAAATCTAGAAGTAAACCGTGGATCTCTATCTGATACAATGGACTTCGGCACACCATGCAGCCTAACTATCTCACCGATGTACAAATCGGCTAACCTATCTAAAGTGTAAGTAGTGTTGACTGCCAAGAAGTGAGCACACTTCGTAAAGCGATCCACTATCACCCAAACTGAGTTCTTCTTCGTAGGAGTCAAAGGAAAACCCAAAACAAAATCCATGGTGATGTTCTCCCACTTCCATTCCGGAATTCTCAACGGCTGTAACAAACTTGAGGGAACCTGATGTTTCGCCTTCACTCTCTGACACACTAAGCACTTACTCACAAAGTCGGCTACATCTCTCTTCAAGCCAACCCAAAAATACTCATTCTTCAAATCACGGTACATCTTCGTACTTCCAGGATGCATAGCAAACATACTACTGTGGGCTTCAGTCAAGATCGTACGTCTCATACCACTGTCTTCTGGCACAACTATTCTGTCTTTGAAACACAAAACCCCATCAGTGCTGAAACTGTAGTCTGAAGATCTACCCTCGGCTATATCTTGCACTTGAGGTGCCAAAGATCTATCTAATAGCTGTTTCTCTCGAATCAACTGACCTAGAGTAGGTCTAACCTGAAGCTCGGCTATCAAGCCACCATCTCCGGACAAACTCAATCTAGAAAACATAGCTCTCAAGTCCACGACCACCTTTCTACTCAATGCATCGGCCACTACATTGGCCCTACCCGGATGATACTCAATAGTAAGATCGTAGTCTTTCAGCAGCTCTAACCACCTACACTGTTTGAGATTCAAATCTCGATGAGTCATAATGTACTTCAAACTCTTATGGTCGGTGTATACTGTGCATTTCTCACCATACAAATAATGTCTCCAAATCTTCAGAGCAAACACAACTGCAGCTAACTCTATGTCATGGGTCGAATAGTTGCGCTCATGGGTCTTCAACTGTCTTGAGGCATAAGCCACCACTCTCTTGTCTTGCATCAGAACACATCCTAACCCTACATAAGAAGCATCACTGTAGACTACATAGTCCTTCCCGGACTCAGTCTGAATCAAAATCGGAGCTTGGGTCAAAGCTTCTTTCAATTTCTCAAAGGCTCTCTGTCTTGCATCTGTCCACTCAAACTGAACACTCTTCTGAAGTAACTGTGTCAATGGAGCGGCTAATTTAGAGAAACCCTCTACAAACCTCCTATAGTATCCGACTAAGCCTAGGAAGCTACGTACCTCTGTCACAGACTTCGGTTGCTTCCACTCAACAATGGCTTCAATCTTCTTCGGATCAACTCTAATTCCATCGGCTGACACTACATGTCCTAAGAAGACTACTTCTCGGATCCAGAATTCACACTTGCTGAGCTTCGTATACAACTGATGATCTAGCAAAGTCTTCAAAACAAGTATCAAGTGTCGGTCATGGTCTTCTTCAGTTCGCGAATACACCAAAATGTCATCTATAAATACAACCACAAACTGATCTAGATACTGATGAAAAATCCTATTCATCATGTCCATGAAAGCTGCCGGTGCATTAGTCAACCCAAATGGCATGACTAAAAACTCATAGTGACCGTATCTAGTCCTAAAGGTCGTCTTCGGTACATCAACCTCTCTAACCTTTAGCTGGTAGTAACCTGATCTCAAATCAATCTTCGAAAAGACAGATGCTCCTCTCAACTGATCAAACAAGTCATCGATTCTAGGCAACGAATATTTGTTCTTCAATGTCAACTGATTTAACTGTCTATAATCTATGGACATTCTCATACTTCCATATTTCTTCTTCACAAACAACACTTGCACCCCAAGGTGAAGAACTAGGTCGAATAAAACCTCTATCTGTCAATTCTTGCAACTGAGTCTTCAACTCTTTCAATTCCTTCGGTGCCATACGATACGGAGCAATCGAAACAGGAGCTAAATCAGAATAAGTCTCAATGCTGAACTCTACCTCTCTGTCCGGTGGTAACCCTGGCAATTCTTCCAGAAATACACTAGGAAAATCACATACTGTCCGGATATCCTGAGGTCTAACCTCACTCATGTTAGGGTTCATCACATACGCTAAGTATGCTTCACACCCCAACTCAACTAACCTCTTAGCCTCTAACACTGAAACCACATTGGACAAGAACTTCGCGTTCTCACCCACCACTACAATCTCATAGTCATCTGTGAGCTTCAAGGAAATCCGCTTAGTCTCAAAATCTATCCTAGCTCTATGCTCCGTGAGCCAATCCATACCCAGAATCACATCAAAACCATAGAAGGGAAGTTCCATCATATCCACTGGAAACACATGCCCCTAAACCATCAACGGACACCTTCGGTACATCTTCCTAACTACTACCGTGTCCCCAAAGGAACTAGTAACACTAACTCCTACCTCTAACATTTCACAAGGCAAATTCAAAGACCGTGCATGCTCACTCAATATGTAGGAATGTGTAGACCCAGCGTGAATCAAAGAAAGCAAACCCAAAGACTGTATCGAGAAGTTACCTGCGATCACATCGGTGTCATGTTGATCTCCCCGCTGAGCATAAACTCTGGCCTGACCTCCGCCCTCTGGCTGAACCGCAACTACATGTGCTATGTTCCTCTGACCATCATTCCTCGGCTAAAAGTTTCCTCTACTGCGCCCGCGGCCTCTCTGAAAGTCACTGGCTCGAGCAGGAGCCTGAGCTGGTGCCTGCCCCACCTTATATGGACAGTCACGCCTAATGTGGTCTCTAGCACCACAACTCCAACAAGAATGGTAATTTCCCCAACACTCACCGGTGTGGTTCCTCCCGCAAGTAGCACATGTGGGCAACTTCCCACCAGCTCTCTGACCCTGATGGCCCCTACCGTGGTTACCGCCACCACGCCTATGATCATACTGATACCTGTTGTCCCGATGCCTCTTGGCATCACCTCTATCAAAGTTGCTGGACCTCTTACCCGAACTAGATCCACCTGACCGCCTGGTCAAACTCAAACTGTGCTCCAAGTCCTTGGCCCTCGCGACCAAGACATCAAATCAGTGTAATCTGAAGCTAGAGTATAAGTCTTGATCTCCTCATTCAGCTCATAACGGAAGCGGTTACAACGCTCCACCTCAGTAGGTACAAGCTCAGGTGCATACTGACTCAATCTAACAAATCTGATCTCATAATCGGTCACGGACATACTTCCCTGAAGCAATGCCATAAACTCCCTCTTCCTCTCATCGAGGTATCGCGGTCCCAAATACTTCTTACGGAAAGCTGTCTCAAAGAACTCCCAAGTGATCTCGGCCTCATCCAAACCCGTAGTAATGGTGACCCACCAAGTGTAGGCATCACCCTGAAGCAAGGACTCAACACATCCCAACTTGCGCTCCCCAGTACATCCCATCTGAGTAAGAATACGAACGGTCTTCTCAAACTACAACTCTGAACTCTCCGGAGTAGCCCCTCTAAACTCTTCGGCCCCAAGGCCCCGAAGTCTCTCTAAAGGTAATCTGGTGCCCTCACCCTGATGATGAGCTGCCTGACCTCCAGCTACTACAGCCTGAAATGCCCCGGCTATCGCCTGAACCAACGGATACTTCTTACGGAAAGCTGTCTCAAAGAACTCCCAAGTGATCTCGGCCTCATCCAAACCCGTAGTAATGGTGACCCACCAAGTGTAGGCATCACCCTGAAGCAAGGACTCAACACATCCCAACTTGCGCTCCCCAGTACATCCCATCTGAGCAAGAATACGGACGGTCTTCTCAAACCACAACTCTGAACTCTCCGGAGTAGCCCCTTTAAACTCTTCAGCCCCAAGGCCCCGAAGTCTCTCTAAAGGTAATCTGGTGCCCTCACCCTGATGATGAGCTGCCTGACCTCCAGCTACTGCAGCCTGAAATGCCCCGGCTATCGCCTGAACCAACGGAGCTAAGTCTATCCCGGCCGGTCCTTGGCCACCTTGACCTCCTTGTGGTCCCTCTCCTTCGGCCCCGACCTTACCTCCCACTCCCGGTGGAGGAGGTGATGGTGGTGGAGGTGGTGGAGGAGCTCCAACTCCAACTACATGCTCTCCCACTTGAGCTTCAACCCCAACTACCGGCTCAACTCTCGGAGCCTCTGCCCGTGGTTCCGGTCGAACAATCCTAGGCCTCCCATGTGGTCTCATGTTACAGCTAGCAAGGTATAAACTACAACAAGAAACATATAAGGATTACGTTAGTCAAAGCAAGGGTCCAATAGTGCTCAAGTACTCCTCTTTCCAAAAATTCTTTTAAATTAAGTAATAGTAGCAATGGGCACCCACTCACACCAGACACGACAAATCATGCTTCAAAACATCATACGAATAGTCAATTATTCAAGAATTCATGGCAAGACATGCATCGAACAACACAATCATTTAATACATCAAGCTTACCTCACTTACCTGCCCGAGGTCTCGGTAACCTCAGGCTCTGATACCAACAAATGTAACCCCCTCGTCCCGGTCTGGCCGGATGACCGGTCCGAGTGAGCTACACGGGGAAAACCGAGTGAAAACTCCCTAAGGGATTCCCCCTCGGTTAGCAACCCTATTTTTTTTCATTTTAAATCTTGTCTAGATGAGTATTTAATCCTACGTGATCATACAGCGGAACAACATTCACGAGGCAAACCAACGAACACAACCCAACATCTTACAGCCCAATTTTAAGCTTTAACTACAGGCGGTATCGATACCCCTTAAGGGGTGTATCGATACCCCTTGACTAGGTTTAAGCTTTAACTGCAGGCGGTATCGATACCCTTAAGGGGTGTATCGATACCCCCTTGACTAGGTCAACTGGTTAAAGTCAACCCATAGAGACCGTATCGATACACCCAAGGAGTGTATCGATACCCTCCCCAACGGTTGACTTCCCACGGTCAACGCTAAGATGACGGTATCGATACACCTAAGGCCGGTATCGATACCGAAATGGACAGTAGCTCCAGTGACCAAAATGGTATCGATACACCTCTCAAGTGTATCGATACACGAGGCCTGAAACAAGAAGGTGGTATCGATACCGTACCAACCGTATCGATATCCCTGCTACGAACTTTCAGGTTTGAGCTGATTTAAGGCACAATGAGGCCCCTAAATCCCTCAAAAACCCCAACCATCACACTAATATCAATCCTAAGGCAAATCAAACATAAAAGCATGCTTTAACATGAAATCAAAGGCACAATCCAACACAAGATGATACACAAACCATACAAGCAACATAAGTGTAGAACTAATGTTTTGATATAATAATTGAAAAATGTTTTGGACTAATTTGAAAAGAATTTAAAACTTGTTTTTAAGTCCAAACAACTTGAAATTATGTTTGAGATATTTTAAAAGGTTTTTGGCAAAGATTTTTCATGTTTTAAACAGCCAAACTTGTATTTTCACGTGACCAGTATCGATACGGTTGTACCTGTACCGATACCATTTTGCCTCAGTTTGGCCACTGTCAAAACCCGTATCGATACAAGGGTTTAGTGTATCGATACGGAGTGGGGTCGTTTCGATACGCCATGTCAGCGTACCGATCCCATTTCAACTACCCCAACGGCTATCTCCCAACGGCCATTTAAATATCAAGCCGTATCGATACCGTTCCACGTGTATCGATACCCCTATGCTAGCAAGAGCCCAACGGCTATTTCCTCAAGAATGCCGTATCGATACCGTTCTACGTGTATCGATACTGGTAGCTGCAGAACAGCATTTATGAAGGGAAATAAAGTCCTCAACGGCTCCAATTCATCCCCAACGGCTAGTAACGGCTACAAACTCATCTGGGAGTATAAAAGGGACCTCCAAGCATCAAGAGAAGGCTAATGCTCATATTGTCAAACATCAAATGATCAAGAAATTGTCTTAGTGCTTAATTTGTCATTTCTTGTATAGACAAACACTTGTGAGCCAAAATTGTCAAATTTGCTCAAGTGTTTTAGGTTTTGGGTGAGTGCTTCATTGTGCAAACAAACTCCTATTAGAGGGTTTAAGTTTGCTTTTATTTATCTCTTTGTAAAAGAGGGTTTTGATCAAGGCTTTGGGTAGAAGCTTGATCGGTTGTAAGGGTTTCCTCCTAATCCTAGAAAAGGGGACGAATCAATTAGTGGATTGATTGAGAAATCTTTAGTAGGAAGCTAAGGTAGTGGATGTAGGTGCTTGTTAGAAGGCCGAACCACTATAAATCATTGTGTCTATTTTCATTCTAGCTTCCACAACCCTTCCACCCAAAAATCCACCTCTCCACCACTTGGTGAGCAATATTGGTTGATCGAATCGAGCTCCACACAACTCAACAATTGGTATCAGATCTTGGCTCAATCGAAGAGGATTAACATCCTATTGAGAAGATCCGGCAAGCTCGATCTCTATTTCATCAACCAGCTCATATGGCACAATCAATCGACAAACCGCCTTTCTTTGACGGAACTCACTATGCCCATTGGAAGACAAAGATGAAGTTCTTCATCAAATCAAAAGATTACAAGATATGGGATGTAGTTGAAGATGGTTCGTTCGTGCCTCAAAGAAGTAAAGCGGAGTGGAGTGCCGACGATCGCAAGAAGATAGAGCTAAATTGCAAAGCCTTGCACATTCTATTTTGTGCATTTGGTCCATCCATCTATGAGAAGATGTCTTCTTGTGAGAGTTCCAAGGAGGTATGGGACAAGCTTGAAGTCACATACGAAAGGGACAAATGAAGTCAAGGAGACCAAGATCGGGCTCCTAACCTTGGAGTATGAGAACTTCAAAATGGATCCGGAAGAGAACATCGAGAAGATGTTTGATAGGTTCTCCACCATCACCAACGGTCTTAAAGGTTTTGGAGAAGCCATCCCGGAAGAAAAGCTTGTTCGAAAGCTCATCTACTCACTTCCCGAGTCTTGGGACTCAAAGAGGACCGCCATCATCGAAGCCAAAAATTTAAAAAGACTTTGAAGCTTGATGAACTCATGGGGTCACTTCTTACTCATCAAATCATGAAGAAGAACAAAGAGGATGAGAAGAAGAGGGAAGAAATTAGAGCTATGGGAGAGAAGAAAATCAAAGGGCTTGGCATCAATGCAAGTGCCATGGCTCTCAAATCCTCCACTTGCCATCATGTCTACACAAGTGAAGAGGAGGATGAAGATGAAGAGATAGTTCATCTCTTCAAGAAGTGTGCCCCGTTCATGAAGAAAGCTTTGAGAGAGCTTGAACGAGAACCTAAGAGGAAGGAGAGGGCAAACACTTCAAGCCATAGGAAGAAGGCATATGTGGCTACTTGGAGTGACGAGGACTCCACCGACGATGAACAAGCCAACCTTTGCCTTATGGCCATCGAAGAAGATTCAAGGGTAACTTCTAATTCATCTACTTCATGTTCTTATTCTTTTGATGAATTATAAGATGCCTACGATGATTTGGTTTTAGATTTTAAAAGCCATATTTTGAAAAACAATAAATTGATTTCAAAGTTAAAAATTCAAAATGATTTGCTTTCTAAAACCAAACTTGAACTTGAAGCAAAACTTGAAGAGTTTGAATTAAAATGTCTTGATTTACAAAAATTGCTTCAAAATGCTCAAGTAGAAAAAGATTTGATTTCCAAAGAGCTAGAAAAGAAAAACAATTTTGGAAAATCAAATTTTTATGTTAGACAATCTAGTGCCCCTAGATTTATTAAAGGAAAATGTTTTAGAAGTATTTGGGTCCCAAAAGGACTTAGTACTTCAATTAAAAAGGATGACATTGAAAAATGGATTCCAAAGGGGACTAAAATTTGTGCAACTAACGTCTATGGATCCAAAGCAATTTGGATACCAAAAATTACTTGATTGTCTATTGTAGGTGTGATGGAGATGTTCAACAAGTCAAACATTGAGGGGGAGCTCCATACACACAAGGAAGAACACTTGAAGAAGGAAGGCTTCACATCCTCCCTTGGGTTCAAGTGTTGGTAAAATTTCTAGTTGTTTTGAATTAATTTGTCTTATTTTCTTTTTATTCAACTAGATGATCATATATGATGGACTAACATCTTTGATGGTGCTTTGAGTAAGGGGGAGCCATCTTTAAACCAAAATTCTTATTTGTGTCAAAACTTTTTACCTCTATTGTTATTTTGAACTTAATGTCTTAAATTCTTTTTGATATAACAAAAAGGGGGAGAAATTGATTTGAAAAATTGAATTTTCAAATGAATAAGGGGGAGCTTTATTTGATTTCACCTCCTTAATCTCTTATTCACATTTTTAAAGTTAAAGGGGGAGAATCCCAAACAAATTTTCAAGTGAGTTTTATTATATCAAAAAGGGGGAGATTGTAGAACTAATGTTTTGATATGATAATTGAAAAATGTTTTGGACTAATTTGAAAAGAATTTAAAACTTGTTTTTAAGTCCAAACAACTTGAAATTATGTTTGAGATATTTTAAAAGGTTTTTGGCAAAGATTTTTCATGTTTTAAACAGCCAAACTTGTATTTTCACGTGACCAGTATCGATACGGTTGTACCCGTACCGATACCATTTTGCCTCAGTTTGGCCACTGTCAAAACCCGTATCGATACAAGGGTTTAGTGTATCGATACGGAGTGGGGTCGTTTCGATACGCCACGTCAGCGTACCGATCCCATTTCAACTACCCCAACGGCTATCTCCCAACGGCCATTTAAATATCAAGCCGTATCGATACCGTTCCACGTGTATCGATACCCCTATGCTAGCAAGAGCCCAACGGCTATTTCCTCAAGAAGGCCGTATCGATACCGTTCCACGTGTATCGATACTGGTAGCTGCAGAACATCATTTATGAAGGGAAATAAAGTCCTCAACGGCTCCAATTCATCCCCAACGGCTAGTAACGGCTACAAACTCATTTGGGAGTATAAAAGGGACCTCCAAGCATCAAGAGAAGACTAATGCTCATATTGTCAAACATCAAATGATCAAGAAATTGTCTTAGTGCTTAATTTGTCATTTCTTGTATAGACAAACACTTGTGAGCCAAAATTGTCAAATTTGCTCAAGTGTTTTAGGTTTTGGGTGAGTGCTTCATTGTGCAAACAAACTCCTATTAGAGGGTTTAAGTTTGCTTTTATTTATCTCTTTGTAAAAGAGGGTTTTGATCAAGGCTTTGGGTAGAAGCTTGATCGGTTGTAAGGGTTTCCTCCTAATCCTAGAAAAGGGGACGAATCAATTAGTGGATTGATTGAGAAATCCTTAGTATGAAGCTAAGGTAGTGGATGTAGGTGCTTGTTAGAAGGTCGAACCACTATAAATCATTGTGTCTATTTTCATTCTAGCTTCCACAACCCTTCCACCCAAAAATCCACCTCTCCACCACTTGGTGAGCAATATTGGTTGATCGAATCGAGCTCCACACAACTCAACAATAAGCTTTCAAGCATAGCATTCCAACAAAAGGCATTTCAACATTTAAGGTCATACAAGGAACTCAAAGCTATGAAGGCACAAGATAAGCATATAAGAGGTTTACACCCACATCAAGGCGACCTAAACATTAAGAGACATGCTAACACACACAACATTCATCATAGCATATCATGCTTACAAACCATAGTCAATTCAACATCAACACATGTAAATGAGTCATACAAGCTCAAACACAACCCTTGCCACATTGCTAACTAATACAAAATCACCACCGTACTTGAGTCACAAACTTGGAAGCCCTTCTTGCCTTGCCTCGAGCTAACACCACGCTAATGATCTGCATTGTTGAACATTGAGAGCGTAAGCTATAAGCTTAGTGAGGGTGCTCTAAAACGAAAAACATCAACAATACAGGGTTCAAGCACGTTAATCCTAGTCTTACATACATCAAGCATAGGCATTAAAATCAAGTAGACCTAGCTAGTCTTTCAAGTGGCATATATGGTCTCTCAATCCTATCAAGTTTAAGCATCAACATCCACATCATGCAACAACACCATATACCACAATCACATATCACCATCATATATCACAATACATGAACAAGTTTAATTGGCCACTTTAATTACCCCGATTGTGCGGATTTAAACCTCAACAACACTTTACCTCGGTGGGATTTCACTCATCACCGGACCTTGCATGTGCGGGATTCCACTCATCGCCACATGCCCTACGGATGGGATTCCACTCATCATCCCGTAGAAATAAATAAAAGCTTCCGGTGGAATGTTACATCACCGTACTCCTCCTTGATGACTTAACGCCATCAAGGCCACGTACGTTTTGACTCAATTTGTGTGCACACTATCCTAATGATCGATCATTTACAACCGGTAATTACTTAGTGCAAATTATCATCATCAATCACATATCATCAACACACTCATGCTCATCACATATATCCACATCATGATATATATATATATATACATGCACCATATAATCACAAGTACAATAGCATAGTCATCAAGCACATTGACATTTAAGGAAAACAAGACTAAATTAACTACTTGGATTATAAGGAAGTGGCCTACCAAGCACACTTTACACACACACACTACTCATGCCCGAACCAAACTTTAAAACAAGTTAAGACCACTCACCGTCCTTCCTTAGCAATTCGAACCAATCCTCCTACGAACCCGGATTCGGTCCCAAAGCCTCTTCAACGTTTCCTCTTGCTTCTAGTCAAACAAAACACATACATTACTTCCCAATTCAATGCTAACTCAACCATCAACTTACTTTGCAAACACAACCTAATTTCCACAATTTCCCAAACCACCTAATATCTCAAAAACCCTATTTTCGAACTCCAACAACCCTTGGCTGAAACACCCATTTCCAAACACCCAAATGACTTCCAAAACATCCCAAATCACCCTCCTAACATAGGTAGACCATCAGCCCTTCAATTTCAACATAAAATCCACCAAAAACCCAAATTTTAATACCTTAAAATTTGCCCTAAGGACCCACTACGAATTTTCATCCAAATTCAACCAAATTGATATATAATGTGTATTTCATTATGATTAAACAAAACCCCAACACAATTTATCAAAACAAATTGAAAAACCCCCTTAAAAACCCAAACTTTAACATAAACCCTAATTTCCAAAACCCCATAACTTTGAAATCTTAAACCATAGATAAGTAGAGGATAGAGAGGAGGTTAAGAAAACATATTTACCTCTTAAAATGGTGTTGAAATCGAGTAGCAAAATCAATGGAATAGTAATAAGGTCTGAGAGGTTTTGGGGTGGGGTTTTAGACCATTTTCACGTTGGGTGTGGGGGAGGGGGAAAGGAAGATGACACTTTTCCCATAAAGTGGTCTAGCTTTTGAAAGTCTTGGGTCAAATCGCGATATAGGTCCCTCCCTCTTTATTAAAGCTCAAATAGGTCATTATTTGAAGTTGAATTATTTTAATTAAATTTTATTTGACTCGAACTATAACTCGGTTAACTCCTAGGCCCAAAACACGGGTGTTACAAACAACAAAAAGCAGTATTTAGATACATCTACAAGTATTTTCATCCTATAAACGAGCTTATAAATGAGCCTATAAACGAGCCTATAAACGAGATTATGAACGGGACTATAAACGAGCCTATAAACGAGATTATGAACGAGCCTATAAACGAGCTTGTTCGTGAACATAAACGAACCAAGCACACTTATGTTCGCGTTCGTTCGTTTATTAAACAAATATAAAAAAATTGTTCATACTCGTTTATTTAGCTTAATAAACAAATGTTATACAACCGGTTCGTCGAACGCTGTGTTCATTTATACCCCTATGTACGAGGTTAGGGCTTTTAGGAACAAATTATAATATATATATATATATATATATGCATAAGTTATGGATTTAATATTTATATTTTACTTTGATCAGGTTTTGATACTTGTATTTTTTTTCAAATTTTAGTTCAAATTCAAACCGTATAATGATAATATAACTAAATCATATAGACTAAAGAAGACTAAATTGAAGAACATAAATTAAATTTATAATTTACGTACAAATACATTGATTGATGGAAAAAATTGTGATCAAACAGAAATAATCGCTACAGATTAGGTCAAGATCAAAACTTAAAAAATATGAATACAAAAATACGAAAATTAAAATGCATTGGTTAAATTTACAACTGATGCATTGTACGACAACAAAGGGAAAAAATGAAATAAAGCACGTGTTATATCCTTTGTCTCACCAGAAATGGAGTAAGAATTGGAGATAGGAGACAAAATAAAAATGTTTAAAAAGTGATGAATGAATTCATAATCAACTTATTTTTAAAGGGATATGACTCGGTTATACAGTGTAAGGGTTTTTAACTTTTACACGTTTTTTTAATATCTGGATAGATGGAATGAATGACTGAGATTAACAATGAATTATGTCAAGATTATCACTTGAAAAAGAGAGAGTATAGAGTTAATCTCAGCCTTCCATTTCACTTATCCAACAAATCAAAAAATGTGTAAAAGTTAAAAACTCTTACATTGTGTAAGTGGATCATATCCTATTTTTAAATATATATATATATATATATATATATATATATGAGATATGATCCAGTTACACAGTGTAAAACTCTCTAAGTTTTACACGTTTTTTGGATCGTTGGATGGGTGAAACGGATGGATGAGATTAACAATAGAATATGTGAAGATTATCACTTGGGGAAAAAAGTAAGGAGTTAATCCCAGACATCCATTTCCCCATCAAACGATCCAAAAAACGTGTAAAACTTAAAGAGTTTTACACTGTGTAAGTTGATCCTAACCCTATATATATACATGGGATATGATCCATTTACATAGTGTAAAACTCCTAAAGTTTTACACGTTTTTTGGACCGTTGGATGAGTGAAACGAATGGATGAGATTAACAGCAAATATGTGAAGATTATCACTTGAAAAAAGAGAGTAATGAGTTAATTTGAGCCATCTATTCCCACCATCTAACGATCCAGAAAACGTGTAAAACTTAAAGAGTTTTAGATTGTGTAAGTTGATCCTAACTCTCTCTCTCTCTCTCTATATATATATATATATATGTGTGTGTGTGTGTGTGTGTGTGTGTGTGTGTGTGTGTGTGGATAAGAGTTAGGATCCGTTTACACAGTGTAAAACTCTTAAAGTTTTACACGTTTTTTGGACCGTTGGATGAGTGAAACGAATGGATGAGATTAACAGTAAATATGTGAAGATTATCACTTGGAAAAAAGAGAGTAAGGAGTTAATATGAGTCATCCATTCCCCCATCTAACGATCCAAAAAACGTGTAAAACTTAAAGAGTTTTACATTGTGTAAGTTGATCCTAACTCCATGGATAATTATTTGATACACTGGCGGTGGAAACTTTCAGTTTTCACAAGCGCCTTAGTTTAGCGTTTAAGGACTTAGTTTATGGTGTAGGGTTTAGGGGTTTAGATTTAGTAGTTTAGAATTTAGAGGTTGTGAATAAAATTTAAGGTTTATGGTTAGAATTTATGGTTTATTGGTTAAAACCTAAACCATCAACATATTATCCTAAAACCTCAACACTAACCTATATACCATAAACCCTAACTTTAACCTCTAAATTCTAATAACTATCCCTAAATTCTAAATCCTTACACCTAAACTCATAAACTATACACCTTAAATTGAGTCTCTAAACCCTAAAAAAGACAGTTGTGGAAATTAAAAGCTTTCACCGTCGGTGTATTTATATAAATCTCATAAATAAAAGATAAAAACAATTTTTTAGATGAAAAAAAAACAAATTTTATAGTATCAACTTTGTAAGAAAAACATGTTAGTATGGTTGGTGACATTTGTTAGAAAATTAACTTAAGTGGTGTGGAATCAACAACATGGCCATTTGCAAGACATCACTAAACTTAATTATTGGTACCCTGGCTCAGCTAATTAGAACATGAAATAGTTTGGTGAGAAGATCATTCAAACCCTTTTATTTGTTTTATTGAGATTTATCTACATGTTTGTTTTGTTGTATCTTTTTAAATATAATTTTATTGTATTTTTCTCATATTTTGTTAATTTTTATTTTGAATTGATTTAACTGAACATGAATGATAAAATAAAATAAAATAAAAATTTTAAAATATAGAAATTATTTGGAACTATCAACATAATAAAAGTTCGTAATATTCCAAACTAAATAGTAAAATTATAAAATTTAATCACACATTTAACCCTAACGGAGTACTTCGTACATGTAGGGATGGGCACGGAACCCGGACCCGACGGGTTCCGACCCGACCCGACCTAATCGGGTCGGGTATTTTTATGAAAAAATTGGGTCGGGTATTTTTATGAAAAAATCGAGTTCGGGTCGGGTAGGATTTTTGTGTAGGGTGAGGTCGGGTTGGGTTCGGGTTTTAGGGTGAAAAAATTCGACCCGACCCGACTCGAGACTAATAGTGTAATTTTCTCTTAATTTTTTAGGGATATTTGTAATAATACCCCTTTTTATATATTTTTTTTATAATTAGGTCCTTAAAATTGATTTTTTTATTTACAATTTTGTCCTTAAATTTATTATTTTTTACAATTAAGTCTCTTAAAATTATTTTTTTACAATTTAGTCCCTAAAATTGATTTTTTATATAGGTCGGGTCGGGTCGGAGTCGGATTTAAGGTATTTATTTTCGGGTCGGGTTGGGTTCAAGTTTAGGGTTAAATATTTTCGGGTCGGGTTCGGGTGGGCCAAAAACCCGGCCCGATCCGACCCGTGCCCATCCCTACGTACATGCATGTTAAAATCCTGTTAATTATCATTACATGTATTGTTTTTTATTCTCTCCGCCCTACTAAAGTTCCTTTATTCACTTTTAACAAGTCAATATTTTCAAACTTTAATTATAATTATTTTAAATATTTTAAATAATTAAATTTTATAATATATATATATATATTAAGAAACTACATGATTGAAGTTTTTAATTATATATATTTTATATTTTTATCAATAATAAATTTTAAATAATTAAAAATCAAAGTCAAAATAATTAACTCAAAAAATCAATAAAGGACAAATTTATTGGGACAAAGAGATTAATATATTAATCATTACCATACATATGTTTTGGATCCATTTATATATTATATAAATCATGTTTACTATTAGTTGTGAATGGGGATTAAGTTCATTATTTAATAATAATAAATGGAAAGTAATGGACAAAGCTTTTCCCTATGTATATAGGTATAATCAAGTTAATGCCAACTTATAACAAACCTGAGTTTGAGTTAAATTGAAGTGCGAATTAAATCGAATTTCACTTTAAAATTTTAAACTAGATTTGAGATAAAATAAGATTGTTCGAGTTTATACGAGTTAGGATAAAAATCCATAAAGTTCTACATTGATTTTGTTAGATTTCTTTTTTTTTCGCTTGTTCGTCTGTCTTTGCGGCACGCTTTCATTCTGTTTTTGTGGCACGTTTTCTCTGTCTTATGGCACATTGTTCGCCTACCTCTGCAGTAGATATACGATCGTGTAGAGATTCTCACGTCACTCGTATTTAATTTGTGATTGTTGGTGTTCTTTCAAAAGTTAGATCTCTTTTTGTTGTTGTTTGCCGATATACTTAGATCTATTTTTGCGAAGCAGTCTATAAGTTTGCTTTGGTTCGCTCACCACTCCATCATCATCTCAAAAGCGTCTAGATTAAATAAATACAAAGGAGTACTATTGACGGATACTAGATTACTATAGATGATGAGTGTCATATTCAAAAGAAGGCTTATGCTGTCATTGCGAATTTAGATTTTCTTTTTCACTTTATTTTTTGTTTGGATTTTGGTGGACATAGTCCTCAAATTCCTCTCTTTAAGTTGTTGCATAGTTACAAATAGGATCCACTTACACTAATGTAAAACTAAGAGTTTTACACGTTTTTTTGGATCGTTGGATGGGGAAAACAGATGACTGAGATGAACTTCTTACTCTCTTTTTTCTAAGTGATAAATCTCACATAACTCACTGTTAATCTCAACCATTCGTTTCACTCATACAACAATCTAAAAAACATGTAAAAGTTAAAAACTTTTACCACTGTGTAACTGGATCATATATTTTATGCATTTCTAACTTTTAATCTCAACATCTAATTTACACTCCTCCAATATTTCAAAATTAGAGGTTTGATCAGTCCAATCTGCTAATTTAGATGTTTGGTAAACAGAAGATTGTAATAGCGGATTGAGTGAAATCTCTCGTTTTGAAAAAGCTCCTTTCATAAGGAGTTTTTTGAGTTAGAGGTTTGGATAAAAGATTTGTAGGAACTCTTTTGTCCTTGATAGTTATAAAATCTTTTTCTGTAAATAACATAAATTTGAATAACTAATAAAATTAAAAAATATAATTTCATAAACAAGAAATTAATGTATACATATAAATTTAATAATTAATAAATTATATTCAAAATATATATTCACAAATAAAAAAATTAATATATACGTCCTTCATACATGCTTAGTAATGATATTAAAAAATTAATTTTCATAATTTAATTAATATTAATAGATACAAAATATTAATAACTAATAAATTATCCAAACAAATATTGAATATAGTCTTGTCCTTATATATCATTTTGCTTGTTCAAATAATCAAACAACTATTATCTAACAATTAATTTTATCAAACACTTTTATACAATCAACTAATGCAATCTGTTAGTCAATCAACTGATACTATCAGCTAATTGTCAAACATGACCATAATATAAGAAGAACAGAGGATCCTATCTCTCTATATGTTTTATATATGGAATGAGATGTTAGAGTATTACTGTTAATCAATTGTTATTAGTTAATTGAGTCAGTTGTTATTAGGTTGTTAGTTTGTTGGATTGGTTGTTAGCAAACTATTGTGATTAATAGGCTATATAAGCCTACTAGTTGTTATGTGTTGAGAACCTGATTAGAACTACTCTTAATAAAATACTGATATCCCTTTTATCTCTAATTGCAAAATTTCTAATCACCGTTTCACCTTCATCTCTTTTTTTCATATCGTTCACTATTCCGACAACCATGTCTCCCAACCAATCCAACAAACTAACAACTTAATAACAACTGAATCAATTAACTAATAACAATTGATTAACAGTAATACTCTAACATTCTTCCTGCTTCCTGCTTTCTTTTTTTCTTTCTTCTTCAGATTGATGAGATGCTAAAACAGTAAACATAGTACAGATTCCGATACTGGTTCAGTAAGCTGGATCCCACTTGTTCAACATTATTTCAAACCAATTAACAGATGCAGAAGCGAGAATCGAAAGATTTTTTTCTTTCCTTTCGTTCTTCTTTGCTCATCTTTTTGTCCTACAATTTTTTTATCTGAAATTCTTTTTGAAACTTGTTCTTTCATTTTCATTGTCTTTCTTCTCACTTATTCAGACTGTCTTTTTGTTGGAAGTAAGGCTGTTAAGTGTCGAGCTTTCGGGTGCAATCTGAAGCCCACTTTCGAGCAAGAAAGCACCCTCTTATGTCTGGTTAACATAGAGCAAGGCTGTTAAACACTAACCCTCCCCAGAGATTTTCTTTCATGGAACATTTATCTGTTAGGCATCAAATTTCCATGTGTACTGCAGAGAAGAACTAGCAGACAACAAAGAATTTCAAGCTGAGATCAACTTAGCAACTCAATTTCTTTAGCAACATGGCCAAGCATTCAACAAAAAACAACCAACTTAACCCAAATTATCACCAATTTTCAGATGACACTGTGAACAATAGGCAACACCAACGCTGACAGTAGATGCACACACAGATAGAACCAAAACATGGAAGCAACAGTTTCAGGTCAAGCAAGAAGCAGGTATACAACAGTAAATAGCTCAAAACAATCAACAGAGTAACCCTCCAAACTCTCATCAGCTGATACAAAGAAAGCCATAATAATTGTGGAACAACAACATGACAAGGACCATCAAACACATTCTTCACTGTATTTTCTTCAATTAATAGACTAAGTTGCACATGCTACTCCAAAATTAGAAATCATCTCCATCATAGTTTAGGTGTAATTGCAAACAATAACTAGATTGAGACACACTTTCAGATCTAATTCAAACTAACTAGAAGGCACCAATACACAATCTGGAGTAACCGAATCAAAAGACGTCTGATAGATCCAAAACATTGTGAGAATTACACAAAAATAATGCAATGCTCTCAACAACAAATCCAAACAACAATGAGCAAGCAAATCAGGCGAGAGAAGAAAAAAGTAAAGACATCTCAACATATACGACAACAACAGCTATCGGGATTATTCAACCAACCAGTGAGCAACAAATTAGACAAGAAAAGAAAATTGAAAGGACCTCACCAATAATTGAAGCCGAAAACGAATCATATAGCAACCCATTGAAATCAGAGACCATTTTCTAATCTGGTGCTGAAATGAAGCAACAATGATGAAAAACTATAATCAGACCTGAGATCTGAAACAACAGTCAACAACAATTGTGGCGTCAGAGTCGCAAGTGAAAGATGACTGAAGAACGAGACGATGAGGAAGCAACATCATGATCGGCAAGGAGTCAATGGCTCTCATCGGTGACATCGAGATAGCAAAGAAGAAGAAGAAAAACGAACGACAACAGTAGAAATGAAACGATGTTAGAATCATTGTTGGCGAATCGAACGGAAAATGCAATCACCAACTGAGAAAGCGACAACAACGACCGACAAAAAAAATGAACAGAAAACAACTCTGGTGAGCCAGATCCGGATAAGAACTGCGGAAGAGAAACGATTTCAGGACCGTTGACGACAACGAAAAGAAACTGGCGTCAGGACCGTTAATGGCGAATGATACTATGTTATACAACATTTTTTTGTTAAAACTTACAAATTTTATACGTTTTTTATTGATATATTAGTAAAATTAATGACTGAGATTAATCGTAAGTAATGAAAAAAAATTCACAGTTAAAAATGAATTATCCATAATTTAAAATTTTAATTTTAACTAATAAAATCAGTTAATCCAACGATAAATTAAAATTATTCGATTCAAACTTATAACATGTTTGGAAGCATCTTTGAGAGAAATATTAAAAGAGAAAAAAGAAAGAGTTAAATTCAACGCCACCCATCTAACAACACCTTCAATCATTCATGTGGTGCTAGTGCGACCAGAATCCTAAGTCACCGTTCCATTCCGTGCGAGATTTTTTAATAAATAAACCGCAAAAATATAAGCAATGCTTCGCTGTGCACGGTAGGCTGTGCCGTTTTATATGCTGTTGTAAGCTCCGCTCAGCTGTGTATATAATAATAATCTTACCAGAACTGGATTCGAACAACTTTATCTGTAAGGTATATATATATATATTATTAAAGGGTTAAAATATGAACATTTATACCTTATAATAATCTTAACACTATTAAAAAAATGAAAATAGCATTATATATTAAGGATTATTATCTCATACACAGACGGTGAAAACTTTTTTGTTTCTACAAGTGCCTTAATTTAGGATTTTGGGTTTTAGTTTAAGGTTTAGAGTTTATAGGTTTTAGGGTTCAAAGTTAGAATTTAAGGTTTAGGGTTGGGGTAATGTGGTTAGAGATTTATGTTTTAACAACCCATAAATTTAAAATTATTGCACTTAAAATCCTAAACTACACAGAGTCCCTAAACTTTAAAATTAAGACACTTGTATAAACAAAGTTTCGATTAATTCGAAAATTCATGATAAATTTCGGTTAATTCAAAAATCGGCCGAATTAACCGAAATTTGTTCGTTTCGATTAATTTTTTTTTCCGAAAAAAAATCGATTTGGTTAACGATTAAAGATTTAAAAATTTCGGTTAATTCAGTTTTGGGTAATTCGGTTCGGCCACCGACCGAATTAATCGTTTGAACACCCATAGACGTTCGTTGCATGCCCAGGTTCTGACCCCTGAATCCCTCTCCTATTTGAACGTCTGTAAATTGTGTTGCTTAACCGTCCAAGGAAGGGATTCTCCTGGCCCTAGAATAACGACGCCAAGGATGACTGCCGTCAGTGGTGTCGGAGCTGATCTTCAAGGCAACTGCTCCTTGGAGGTTGCTGGGCGCCTATAAAAAAAGTGGTCGTGGCAGCTGGGAGAAAGGATATCGCCGATACTAGTCTGAAGTTGTTCAAGGATATCGCCGATTCTAACTGTAAGTTATAGCCTGGTTCGAGGGCATTCCGGTCATTTCACTATTTGATAAGACATCTCATGCATGAAGACTTTTTTCTTTTTAGCAACTACTTTCTTTTTCAGCCGCCCATATCCTTTCTTCAAGGGATTCGATATCTTTTTTTCATAGAAATGACCAGCTCACCTTGAATATTCGCAAAGGTTTGCAAGTTGGGTCCACTGTTAGTTGACTTTGCTGCCTTAGTGTTGAGTTGTGTGTGGCTCGATTCGATCAACCAATTTAGCTCACCAAGTGGTGGAGAGGTGAATTTTTTGGTGGAAGGGTTGAAGAAGCTAGAATATAAAAAGACACAATGATTTATAGTGGTTCAACCTTCTAACCAAGGTCTACATCCACTACCTTAGCTCCCCACTAAGGATTTCTCAATCAATCCACTATTGATTCGTCCCCTTTTCTAGGATTAGGAGAAAACCCTTACAACCGATCAAGCTTCTACCCAAAGCCTTGATCAAAACCCTCTTTACAAAGAGATAAACAAAGCAAACTTAAAACCCTCTAATAGGTGTTTGTTTGCACAATTAAGCACTCACCCAAAACCTAAAACACTTGAGCAAATTTGACAATTTTGGCTCACTAGTGTTTATCTATACAAGAATTGACAATTTAGGCACTAAGACAATATTTGATCATTTGATGTTTGACAATATGAGCATTAGCCTTCTCTTGATGCTTGAAGGTCCCTTTTATACTCCCAAATGAGTTTGTAGTCGTTACTAGCCGTTGAGGATGAATTGGAGCCGTTGAGGACTTTATTTCCCTTCATAAATGTTGTTCTGCAGCTAGCCGTATCGATACGCGTGGAACGGTATCGGTACGGCCTTCATAGGAACTAGTCGTTGGGCTCTTGCCAGCCTGGGCGTATCGATACGCTTGAGGGCGTATCGGTACGGGTTCACATTTAAATGACCGTTGGGAAATAGCCGTTGGGGTAGTTGAAATGGGATCGGTACGCTTACTTGGCGTATCGAAACGATCCCGATGCGTATCGAAACGGCAAGGGCATGTATTGATACGGGTTTTGACAGTGGCCAAACTGGGGTAAAAAGGTATCGGTACGGGGGTTTACCGTATCGATACGGGTACTCTGAAATCACAAGTTTGGCTATTAAAAACATGAAAAATCTTTGCTAAAAACTTCTTAAAATACCTCAAACATAATTTCAAGTTGTTTGGACTTAAAAACAAGTTTTAAATTCTTTTCAAATTAGTCTAAAACATTTTTCAATTATTATATCAAAACATTAGTTCAACTTTAAAAATGTGAATAAGAGATTAAAGATATGAAATTAAATAAAGCTCCCCCTTATTCATTTGAAAATTCAATTTTTCAAACCATTTCTCCCCCTTTTTGTTATATCAAAAAGAATTTAAAACAATAAGTTCAAAATAACAATAGAGTTAAAAACTTTGACAAAAATAAGAATTTGGTTTAAAAATGGCTCCCCCTTACTCAAAGCATCATTAAAAATGTTAGTCCAACATTTATGATCATCTAGTTGAATAAGCTAAAAATAAAACAAGTAAATACAAAAACAACTAGAATTTTTACCAACACTTGAATCCAAGGGAGGATGTGAAGCCTTCCTTCTTCAAGTGTTCTTCCTTGTGTGCATGGAGCTCCCCCTCAATGTTTGACTTGTTGAACATCTCCATCACACCTAACAATAGACAATCAAGTAATTTTTGGTATCCAAATTGCTTTGGATCCATGAACGTTAGTAGCACAAATTTTAGTCCCCTTAGGAATCTATTTTTCAATGTCATCCTTTTGAATTGAAGTAGTTAGTCCTTTTGGGACTCAAACACTTCTAAAACATTTACCTTTTATAAATCTAGGGGCACTAGATTGTCTAACATAAAATTTTGATTTTCCAAAATTGTTTTTCTTTTCAAGCTCTTTGGAAATCAAACCTTTTTCTTCTTGAACATTATGAAGCAATTTTTGTAAATCAAAACATTTTAATTCAAACTCTTCAAGTTTTGCTTCAAGTTCAAGTTTGGTTTTAGAAAGCAAATCATTTTGAATTTTTAACTTTGAAACTAATTTATTGTTTTTCAAAATGTGGTTTTTAAAATCTAAAACCAAATCATCATAGGCATCTTGTAATTCATCAAAGGAATATGAACATGAAGTAGATGAATTAGAAGTTACCCTTGAATCTTCTTCGATGGCCATAAGGCAAAGGTTGGCTTGTTCATCATCGGTGGAGTCCTCATCACTCCAAGTAGCCACATGTGCCTTCTTCTTATGGCTTGAAGTGCTTGCCCTCTCCTTTCTTTTAGGTTTTATTTCAAGCTCTCTCAAGGCTTTCTTCATGAATGGGGCACACTTCTTGAAGAGATGAACTATCTCTTCATCTTCATCATCCTCTTCACTTGAGTAGACATGATGACAAGTGGAGGATTTGAGAGCCATGGCACTTGCATTGATGCCAAGCCATTTGATTTTCTTCTCTCATAGCTCTAATTTCTTCCCTCTTCTTCTCATCCTCTTTGTTCTTCTTCATGATTTGATAAGTAAGGAGAGACCCAATGAGTTCATCAAGCTTCAAAGTCTTCAAATTTTTGGCTTCGATGATGGCGGTCCTCTTTGAGTCCCAAGACTCGGGAAGTGAGTAGATGAGCTTCCGAACAAGCTTTTCTTCCGGAATGGCTTCTCCATACCCTTTGAGACCATTGGTGATGGTGGAGAATCTATCGAACATCTTCTCAATGTTCTCTTCCGGATCCATTTTGAAGTTCTCATACTCCAAGGTTAGGAGCCCAATCTTGGTCTCCTTGACTTCATTTGTCCCTTCGTATGTGACTTCAAGCTTGTCTCATACCTCCTTGGCACTCTCATAAGAAGACATCTTCTCATAGATGGATGGACCAAATGCACAAAATAGAATGTGCAAGGTTTTGCAATTTAGCTTCATCTTTTTGCGATCGTTGGCACTCCACTCCGCTTTACTTCTTTGAGGCACGAACGGACCATCTTCAACTACATCCCATATCTTGTAATCTTTTGATTTGATGAAGAACTTCATCTTTGTTTTCCAATGGGCATAGTGAGTTCCGTCAAAGAAAAGCGGTTTGTCGATTGATTGTGCCATTTGAGCCGGTTGATGAAATAGTGATCGAGCTTGCCGGATCTTCTCAATAGGATGTTAATCCTCTTCGATTGAGCCAAGCTCTGATACCAATTGTTGAGTGGTGTGGGGCTCGATTCGATCAACCAATTTAGCTCACCAAGTGGTGGAGAGGTGGATTTTTGGGTGGAAGGGTTGAGGAAGCTAGAATATAAAAAGACACAATGATTTATAGTGGCTCAACCTTCTAACCAAGGTCTACATCCACTACCTTAGCTCCCCACTAAGGATTTCTCAATCAATCCACTATTGATTCGTCCCCTTTTCTAGGATTAGGAGGAAACCCTTACAACCGATCAAGCTTCTACCCAAAGTCTTGATCAAAACCCTCTTTACAAAGAGATAAACAAAGCAAACTTAAAACCCTCTAATAGGTGTTTGTTTGCACAATTAAGCACTCACCCAAAACCTAAAACACTTGAGCAAATTTGACAATTTTGGCTCACTAGTGTTTGTCTATACAAGAATTGACAATTTAGGCACTAAGACAATATTTGATCATTTGATGTTTGACAATATGAGCATTAGCCTTCTCTTGATGCTTGGAGGTCCCTTTTATACTCCCAAATGAGTTTGTAGCCGTTACTAGCCGTTGGGGATGAATTGGAGCCATTGAGGACTTTATTTCCCTTCATAATTGCTGATCTGCAGCTATCTGTATCGATACGCGTGGAACGGTATTGGTACGGCCTTCATAGGAACTAGCCGTTGGGCTCTTGCCAGCCTGGGCGTATCGATACGCTTGAGGGCGTATCGGTACGGGTTCACATTTAAATGGTCGTTGGGAAATAGCCGTTGGGGTAGTTGAAATGGGATCGGTACGCTTACCTGGCGTATCGAAACGATCTCGATGCGTATCGAAACAGCAAGGGCCTGTATCGATATGGGTTTTGACAGTGGCCAAACTGGGGCAAAAAGGTATCGGTACGGGGGTTTACCGTATCGATACGGGTACTTTGAAATCTCAAGTTTGGCTGTTAAAAACATGAAAAATCTTTTCCAAAAACCTCTTAAAATACCTCAAACATAATTTCAAGTTTTTTGACTTAAAAATAAGTTTTAAATTCTTTTCAAATTAATCCAAAATATTTTTCAATTATTATATCAAAACATTAGTTCTACACTTAGTCTGTGAGTTTTATGAATTGAGGGTCAACGTTTTTTTTCTGTATTCGAATGGTTTGAGTGTTACTCTTGACGTTGTTTTGGCATATATCCTCGACCAAGGGCATTCGTATACTCATGAGTCGTTTGTTTACAGCTATGCTCGAAGGATGGAAGGAACGAAGCATAGCCGTAGATCGCGTTCTTTCTCCTAGGATCATATTTTATCTTGCAGGATTGTATAATCTTAGGGCTCTGGTTGTTATGGTGTTTCTTTTGCAGTTCTTCTCTTTAGGTGCCTATCATTGCAAGTGCATTTCTCAAGATTTTGTAATGATCGCCGGTTGTCTCACCAAGGTTGACTTTTTTCCTTCATCAACCGTGATGACAAGATTTTTTACCCGGTCAGGGGAAGGAGCCTATCTCTGAATAGAGCTTTTGCATAGTTGTAGTCGGAGATTCATGGGTCAACTCTATGCTGGGACTTTCTCTCTGAGTTTTTCGGTTGTTTCAGTTTATTTTCAGCATACGTGCCTCCTTATGTTTTCCTTTTCCTTTGCAGTTTGCTCTCCTCCTTTGTAGGGCTTGTTTGTTGACATGCCTTTTTCTCTTTATATGTGTTGCCTTTGTTGAATGAATCTTATTTTAAGTCAAAAAAAAAAGTTTTGTAAATGAAATTATACTTTAAACTATTTCATGAATAGTTTAAAGGTGATTACTAGGTAGCATATGTTCATATATATTTTTAACCCTTTGACAATGTACATACACCATATAAACAGACTGATTTGAATTCGTGTCTCTTAGGATGAACATCAACCGTTTTCCACTGGACACTTGGTGGGTTTACTTTAAACTATTTTCTTTAAGTATTGAATGTGACTTTATGTTAGTATTTTTTTCATTTTTTCTTAACCTTTTATAAAACAAACACATCTATTTTATAAATAAATTACTTAAATTTAGTCAACAATTTCTAGAGCAAGTGGTTAAAGCTTTCATTTGACACTCTTCCCTCCCCTAATTTGTGAATTTAAAACTTATTAGGAGCAGATTACCCCTTCCTCTTCCCCTTTCCTAGGTAAAAATTGTTAAGAATATTACTCAATTCTAAATCTCTTAAAGATAAAAATATTCTCTTTTCATTAAGACAATTTGAAAAATTCATAGAGAAATTTTTTAACGAAACATATGGTACTATTCCTTTTCAATTTCAATAAAAAAAATTACCTTAAACTTTTATTGAAGATAATTCAATCTAATTTTTTAATATAAAGTTTGCGACTTTAATTTTTCAATGATTTATATTTGATACATTGGTGATAGAAAATAATTTTCACAAACGCCTTAGTTTTAGGGTTTATGATTCAGTTTAAGATTTAATATTTTGAGGTTTATTTTCAGGGTTTGTAATTAGAGTTCAAGGTCTAGAGTTTTTTTTATCAAAAGCGTTTACACTTAAAGGTTAGTGTAATCTCATCAGAGATTTGAGGCTTAACATATAAACTCTAAATAGAGATTATATTCTCGTAGACTTGGCAAACTTGACCCGAGATCCGAGACTCGAACCGAAACTGAAAATCAACCCGAAATTTGATCCAAAACCCGAAATAAATCGAACCGAATTTAGTTAAACTGAATGGACCCGAACTGAATGGACCCAATTAATAGAAATAAAGAAAGATAAAATATGAACCGCGGCACAAGTCACTAAAATGTCAAATATATTGACTTTATAAAGTCACAAGGTGTAAAAATCTGACCAACCTAAAATTTTGATTAAAATCGACTGATCTCTCATTGAACCGAAATCAATCGAACCGAAAATCAACCAACCCGAAATAACCCGAAACACAATAGACCCAAACTAAAACGAACCGAACCAAAACCGAATCTGAACCGAAAATATCAGACCCGAAATAATCAAAACTAAAATGACCCAAACCGAACCCGAACCAATTGACCCGTTTGCCACTTCTATATTCTCATATCAAAATTTGAATTTATACATTGTATTGTGTATATGTATATAATCAATGAGTAGAAGCAATATCAACATAGCTGGCTGGTGGGGATAGTAAACCCCACTGCTTTCTCTCCCTTGTTCTTCCATTTTCTCCATTTTTTTTCTTCTGGGTTTCATCAATTATATACATGTTACCATCTTTAATCTTTATACTATTTCTGTATAATTACTGCAATTCGCAAGCTCTTTTTACTGTGAAAATTTTGTGGTGGTGTTATTCCAGCGAAGATACTCTGTACAGAACACACCAAATAAACCCTTCTCCTCTCTTCTCTCTCTCAACTTGCAGTAGCAGACAACCATTTTACCTTGCTTTACAGCCCACAAATACAAAAACCCAAAAAGGAAATCCACAATTTCGAATCAAGGAATAACATTTACTCTCTTTGTTCTTCATTATCTCTTTTCAAATCTCTTTTGTCTGCTAGGTTTCTCCAAACTTTAATCTAACCAATCAAAAAGATTACATTTTTCTTACTTTGTATGTTGCAATATACATATATATACATATACATATACATACATGTGTCTCTCTCTCTATATATATAGAGAGAGAAAGGGTATTAAGTATTAAACCCCGAGAGAAAGTGTTGTCGGCGCAGGGTCACTTTCTGTCGGCATTGTCTGTATCCAACGATGGTATTAGTGTTTCAATTTTCTTTGTTTATTTTTAATTGAGTTGAGGAAGGTTTGTGTTTCAAATTTCTTTTTTCACTGGAACTTGAATCCCCCAAAGCTGTCTTTGGTGTTGTTTTCCATTTGTTTTTTGTCTTAATGATTTGGACATTCCATCTTGTTCATTAAAAAAAGAGGAAAAAACTACAACTATTCCACCAACTTCAACCCTTGATTTCAACTATTCAGCCTTTATCTTATTCTGGGTATCTCTTGATTTCTTCCCCCAAATCTCATTCAAGGCTGTTGTTTCTTGTTCCTCTTCGGTGTGGGAATGTGGGTGATGATTCTCTGCTCTTAAAGAGATCAACTTGATTTCTCATTGCCAAATGAATGGGAATACAGGTTTGAAGTTTCGGACTTTTTTTTTCCTTTTCATTTTCCATCAATGTCTCGTTATCTTTTTGTCTCTGATTTGACTTAACATAGTGTTCTTTTTTTCTCTTTTGATGTCCACTTGAATTTTCCCTTTTCCTTTTTTTGATCTGGATAAGGGGTTTGAATTCAACTCTAGGGAGAAGGATGCTTAATGGTTTAGATTTTAGAACTTTAGGTGCTCAAATTAAATGTACTATCATTGTTCTGTAGAAAGGGTATTGAGTAGTACCGAGTTGGAAACGTTCTAAACTGAGTTGCTTCTGTGAGTTTTTAGCCTTTGATCTATGCAAAGCATCTTTCATTTATAAGATTGTCAATTTGTCATCCGCCTGCTAGCTGCCAACTTGCTTGCTTGCTTGCTTTTTCCACATATCTAGATTCTATTTAAATGGATGATATGCTTGCCATTTCATTTTATGGACACTGCTTTTGTTGTTTGAATTCTGAATGCATTTGTTGATTCTGGATAAAGATTTATCTGGTCGTCTCGTCTTCTTTATATTAGGTTCAATGTACAATAATTTCAACCATATCTGAAGTAGTTCCGATACCAGATGTCAAGGAATCTTGCAGCAATATTAGGAGGTGCTGCAGGAGCCGTGGCATTGGTGGTGATAGTTGGCTTGCTTATATGGTTCTGTTTATTTCACAGACGGGGTGTTTCGAGAACATCCGATACAGGGTCTTCGGATCCATCTGTACAAGGTAACTTTCATGTCATGCTTTTCTTTTTCTTTCTAGAGGCCCTTAAGGGCCACAAGCACAGTGTAATGGATAACTTATTTGTGTTTTCTTTTTCGGCAAACTTTTCTAGGAAGACATGTTGGGGTTCAGTTGTCAGTGCGGGAAGCTAGACATTTTGAGTTGAGGGAGTTGTCTTCGGCAACCAAAAATTTTAGTGACAGAAACCTGATTGGGGAAGGAAATTTTGGCGAGGTATATAAAGGTTTGCTTCAAGACGGGGTGTTGGTTGCAATCAAAAAGCGAGCTGGAGCACCTAGTCAGGAATTTATTGACGAGGTAAAAGCTACTTACCTGGCAATTATTGCCCTGATCATGGTAATTGTGAATTGTAACTAACATCCCTGGCCTGCTCCTGCAGTTAATCGAGTCTATTTCTCCATTTTAAGATTCCTGTTTACCACCCCCCCCCCCCCCCCCCCCCGGCGGATTGCTTTAGGTTGAGATTTTTCATCTGCTTTGAAAAGTTCTGAACGTTAACTTGCTAATTTGAGTCCCTACTTTGCATAATTTATATTCGGGGTCTCCGGTATCTGTTAAAATATAGCAAAGAATATCAACCACACGACCCGTGCTCAGGTCTCAAGCTTGCAGAGTTTCGTCCCCGTAATTAGTGGTCAACATGTTGGTTAGCCTGCATCTTGAGTTGTATTTGAGCTTTTCATTGTTCTTTCTTCAGCCTTTTTTCTAATTTGTTTAAGATATAAAATCTGTATCTGCCTTTAAATTTGGTTTATATCTTTCCCTATCCATGCTTCGTTCGTACAAACTCATGCACAGTTTGTCCTTTGATCTAATGATACTCAACTTTACTCCTAGGCCCGCTATCTTTCGTCTATTCAGCATCGGAATCTTGTCACTCTCTTGGGCTACTGCCAGGAAAATAATCAACAATTTCTAGTTTACGAATATGTACCCAATGGAAGCGTTTCCATTCACTTGTACGGTAACTCTCTATCCAGTCACAAAAAAAATTGCATATATTTGTGTATGTCATGTTGGGACTTGGGAGAGCCGGAGAGCTCAGTTAGGCAAATGGTTCGGGATTTAATCGAGAAAGTGAAATAGTATTTAGTTCTGTATTGACTATTGAAGTTTTTTTCCTGATTCATTTCTGCAGGAGTTGGTCAAGTGTCGTCTCAGAAGATAGAATTCAAGCATAGACTTTCAATAGCTCTAGGTGCAGCTAAAGGTGATCCTCTGCAAAATCAGTGAGCATTTGGCTTTCCTGGTATCAGTTTTTCTTTTCTCTAGATAAACTATCCAACTAGCAATAGGGTCCCACAAAATTTGTTTGTAAGTTCCGGTAACGCTTCTGAATTCAGATGCTCATCTTCAATGATTGTAATTTTCTAAAATTTACTGCCCGATTTTTGTTGCCTCAACTGGTTACTTGTCCATCTTTCAGGCTTGGCTCATCTCCATTCTCTAAGCCCTCGATTGGTACATAAAGATTTCAAAACGGCAAACGTTCTTGTAGATGAGAATTTTATAGCCAAGGTTGCAGATGCCGGACTACGTAATTTTCTGGGAAGAATTGATATTGCTGGACCTTCTTCTCAAGTGGCGACCGATGAGATATTTCTTGCTCCCGAGTACTCCTCTCTTCACTTTGCGACTGTTCTGATGATTTATCATTCATAAGTCTTACTTGCATGTATTGACTAATGCAGGGTAAGGGAGTTTAGACGTTTTTCCGAAAAGAGTGATGCATATAGTTTCGGAGTTTTCCTTTTGGAGTTAGTAAGCGGGCGGGAAGCATCAGATTTGCCGTCGTCAAACTCCACGGAGAACCTTGTTGAGTGGGTATGACATTGGCTTTATTTGTGCCCATAATTTATGCGTTTTCGAAATATTTTCTTGCTGTATACGGAAAGAAAACTCTTAAGCTTCCATTTCTTTGTGGGAGATCATCCTTCATGCGTTTCACTTCCATGGCTTCATTTGCGCCTATTTGCTGTTCTGATGCAAACTTAATCATGCATCTCTAAATATCGTTTTCACAAACTACCCGATTTAATACATAGGTGGCTGCTAATAAAGATCATGGTTACCTGTATAATACTACTGAAAGATGCAAGTTTGCGATTTCTCCATGAGAAGTATTCGAGCCTTAGTTTGTGTCTACCTGTATAGTTAAATAACATAATTTTTCCGGGGTACCGAAATTGACTGATACATGTGTTTTTGGAAGGTGCAAAATAGCCAGGATTACAGCAACATTTCCAGCATCATCGATCCGAGGTTGAGGTTGGGGAGTAGCTTCACTGCTGAAGGTATGGAAGAATTCATAAAGCTAACCGTCCAATGTTTGGAACCATCGAGCGAGAGGAGACCGGCCATGAGCCATGTTGTAACGGAACTTGATCGGATACTCGATAAAGAGATGAGCTTGACGACGGTGATGGGGGAAGGAAGCCCAACAGTGACCCTTGGAAGCCAGCTTTTTACAGCAACAAAATGAAGAAAACAAAACTTGTTATCCCCCTGCATCCAAATACAATGTGTGTGTTCTTGGTGAAAGTACAAAATTTACTTTGAGATTCAGCTGTTTGTTTAAGTGTATAAAACACAGCTGTGATAAGTTTTTTTTTTCCCTCTTTGTTTTCATTTTCATTATTATTATATCACATAAAGATAAGAAATCTTTGTTGTTAATAGCAAAGTGGTTGGTGTGATTTGTACATTTATTGTGATTAATTCTATTAAATACTACAAAGACTTGTTATGGAGTTTGTTCTGTTCACAACGTCGTCATCTTTGTTGTTAGACAATATTTTTTTATAAAAAAAATTAGAAATTGCAGGGGTTTTGAATTAAGGTTTTATTTTTAAAAGAAAGTATAAATTAAAATTGCTAAATGTGTTATGTTCTAGTTGACTAATAATTTTTTACTTAAGAGATACAATTTCTGTTTGGCAATTAGCTGATAGTTGATTTAACTACCAAATTGTATTATTTAATTTTATAAAAGTGTTTGATAAAACTAACTGATAGTTAATAGTTGTTTGATTATTTAAACAAGCAAAATGGCCTATAAAAACATGATTATATTCTATATTTGTTTGAATAGTTTATTAGTTAATATTTTGTATCTATTACTGTTAACTAGATTATGAAAAATATTTTTTAAATATAACATTACTATGCATATGTAAGGATCTATATATTAATTTATTATTTATATAATTATTTTTATTATAATTTAATTAATTATTGAATTTAAATATAAATGTGTGAGAATAAAAAAAGTATTAGTTTACAAATTTCACAATGTAAATATGTGAGAGTGAAAAATTAAAATAGAAAAAGTTAAATTTAGGTTATTTGGATACATTTGATAATTATTAAGGGTAAAAGCGTTTTTATGACCCCGTTTGACAATTAGCAGATAGTTGATGACATTAGCTGATTTGACTAACAAATTATATAAAAGTGTTTGGTAAAATTAACTGATAGCTGATAGCCGATTGCATTAGCTGATTTGACTAACGAATTGTATTAGCTGATCGTATAAAAGTGTTTGGTAAATGTTGAGTTGTGAGGAGCTCGATTCGTTCAACTGATGTGGCTCACCAAGTGGTGGAGAGGTGAATTTTTGGGTGAAAGGGTTGTGGAAGCTAAAATGATAAGTGACACAATGATTTATAGTAGTTCAACCTTCTAACCAAGGTCTACATTCACTACCTTAGCTCCCCACTAAGAATTTCCAATCAATCCACTATTGATTCGTCCCCTTTTCTAGGCTAAGGAGAAAATCCTTATACACAATCAAGCTTTCTAGCCAAAGCCTTGATTGAAACCCTCTTTTACAAAGAGAAACAATAAGCAAACTTAAATCTCTCTAATAGGTATTTATTTGCACAATTTAGCACTCACCTAAAACACTTGAGCAAATTTGACAATTTTGGCTCACTAGTGTTTGTCTATACAAGAATTGACAATTTAAGTACAAAGACACTTTTTGATCATTTGTTGATTGACAATATGAGCATTAACATTTACTTGATACTTGGAGGTCCCTTTTATACTCTTGATGAGTTTATAGCCGTTGCTAGCCGTTGGGATTGAATTGGAGCCGTTGAGGACTTTAATTCCCACCATAAATGCAGTTCGGCAGCTCCCTGTTTCGAAACGCTCGAACCCGTTTTGAAACAACCTTTAAGTAGAAAGAGTCGTTGCAGTCTGACGTGGACCCGTATCGAAAAGCTTTAGTTCGTTTCGAAACACCCGTTTCGAAACGCCTGTCCCCATATCGAAACGACCTGCATTTAAAAGTTAGTTGGGAAATAGCCGTTGGGGTTTATGACCGTTGTGGTTAATGCCACGTAGGCGTATCAAAACGGAAGAACCCGTTTCGAAACGCTGGGCAAAATCCTCATCCAGGTAAAGCCCGTTTCGATACCAGTATTGAAACGATTTAGCTACTGGAATGCACCGTATCGAAACGCCTGGACAGTTTTGTGAAGTTTGGCTTTGAAAAACATGTAAAACCTTTTAAAAACATCCCTAAACATAGTTTCAAGTTATTTGGACTTTGGAAATTGTTTTAAATACTTTTTAAATCAGTTCAAAACATTTTTCAATTATTATATCAAAACATTAGTTCTATAATCTCCCTTTTTGATATAATAAAACTCTCTTGAAAAATTGTTTGGGATTCTCCCCCTTTAACTTTAAAAATGTGAATAAGAGATTGAAGATATGAAATCAAATAAAGCTCCCCCTTATTCATTTGAAAATTCAATTTTTCAAACCCCATTTCTCTCCCTTTTTGTTATATCAAAAAAAATTTAAAACATTAAGTTCAAAATAACAATAGAGGTAAAATTTGACAAAAATAAGAATTTCATTTTAAAATGGCTCCCCCTTACTCAAAGCATCATTGAAAGTGTTAGTCCAACATATATGATCATCTAGTTGACATAAATAAAAATAAATCAAATAAACACAAAAGCAACTAGATTTTACCATATTTGAACTCAAGGGAGGATATGAAGTCTTCCTTCTTCAAGTGTTCTTCCTTAGTGTGCATGGAGCTCCCCCTCATTAATTTGACTTGTAGATCAATCTCCATCACACCTAGCAAAAGACAATCAAGTGATTTTTGGTATCCAAATTGCTTTGGATCCATAGACATTAGTAGCACAAATTTTAGTCCCCTTTGGAATTCATTTTTCAATGTCATCCTTTTTAATTGAAGTGGTTAGTCCTTTTGGAACCCAAACACTTCTAAAACATTTTTCTTTTAAAAATCTAGGGGCACTAGATTGTCTTACATAAAAATTTGATTTTCCAAAACTATTTTTCTTTTCAAGCTCTTTGGAAATCAAATCTTTTTCTTATTGAACTGTTTGAAGTAAATTTTGTAAATCAAAACATTTTAGTTCAAACTTTTCGAGTTTTGCTTCAAGTTCAAGTTTGGTTTTAGAAATCAAATCATTTCGAATTTTCAACTTTGAAATCAATTTATTATTTTTTAAAATGTGATTTTTAAACTCTAAAACTAAATCATCATAGGCATCTTGTAATTCATCAAAAGAGTAAGAACATAAAGTAGATGAATTAGAAGTTACCCTTGAATCTTCTTCGATGGCCATAAGGTAAAGGTTGGCTTGTTCATCGTCGGTGGAGTCCTCATCACTCCAAATAGCCACATGTGCCTTCTTCTTATGGCTTGAAGTGCTTGCCCTCTCCTTTTTCTTGGAATCTCGTTCAAGTTCTCTCAAGGCTTTCTTCATGAACGGGGCACACTTCTTGAAGAGATGAACTATCTCTTCATCTTCATCCTCCTCTTCACTTGAATAGATATAATTGCAAGCGGAGGATTTGAGAGCCATGACACTTGCATTGATGCCTAGCCCTTTGATTTTCTTCTCTCCCATAGCTCTAATATCTTTCCTTTTCTTCTCATCTTCTTTATTCTTCTTCATGATTTGATGAGTAAGGAGTGACCCCATGAGTTCATCAAGCTTCAAGGTCTTCAAATTCTTGGCTTCAATGATGGCGGTCCTCTTTGAGTCCCAAAACTCGGGAAGTGAGTAGATGAGCTTTCGAACAAGCTTTTCTTTCGGGATGGCTTCTTCATAGCCTTTGAGACCATTGGTGATAGTGGAGAACCTATCAAACATCTTCTCGATGTTCTCTTCCGGATCCATTTTGAAATTTTCATACTCTAAGGTTAGGAGCTCAATCTTGGTCTCCTTGACTTCATCGGTCCCCTCGTATGTGACTTCAAGCATGTCACATACCTCATTGGCACTCTTACAAAAAGACATCTTCTCATAGATGGTTGGGCCAAAAGTAAAAAACAAGATGTGCAAGGCTTTGCAATTAAGCTTTATCTTCTTGCGATCGTCGACACTCCACTCCGCTTTACTTCGTTGAGGCACGAACTTCATCTTCAACTATATTCCATAGCTTGTAATCTCTAGATTTGATGAAGAACTTCATCTTTGTCTTCCAATGGGCATAGTGGGTTCCGTCGAAGAAAGGCGGTTTGTCGATGGATTGCGCCATTTGAGCCGGTTGATGAAATGATGATCGAGCTTGTCGGATCTTCTCAATAGGATGTGAATCCCCTTCGATTGAGCCAAGCTTTGATACCAATTGTTGAGTTGTGAGGAGCTCGATTCGTTCAACCGATGTGGCTCACCAAGTGGTGGAGAGGTGGATTTTTGGGTGAAAGGGTTGTGGAAGCTAAAATGATAAGTGACACAATGATTTATAGTGGTTCAACCTTCTAACCAAGGTCTACATCCACTACCTTAGCTCCCCACTAAGGATTTTCAATCAATCCACTATTGATTCGTCCCCTTTTCTAGGCTAAGGAGGAAACCCTTATACACAATCAAGCTTTTTACCCAAAGTCTTGATTGAAACCCTATTTTACAAAGAGAAACAATAAGCAAACTTAAATCCCTCTAATAGGTATTTGTTTGCACAATTTAGCACTCACCCAAAACCTAAAACACTTGAGCAAATTTGACAATTTTGGCTCACTAGTGTTTGTCTATACAAGAATTGACAATTTAAGTACAAAGACACTTTTTGATCATTTGTTGATTGACAATATGAGCATTAACCTTTACTTGATGCTTGTAGGTCCCTTTTATACTCCTTGATGAGTTTATAGTCGTTGCTAGCCGTTGGGATTGAATTGGAGCCGTTGAGGACTTTAATTCCCACCATAAATGCAGTTCTGCAGCTCCCCGTTTCGAAACGCTCGAACCCATTTCGAAACAGCCTTTAAGTAGAAAGAGTCGTTGCAGTCTGACGTGGACCCGTATCGAAACGCTTTAGTCCGTTTCGAAACACCCGTTTCGAAACGCCTGTCCCCGTATCGAAACGACCTGCATTTAAAAGTTAGTTGGGAAATAGCCGTTGGGGTTTATGACTGTTGTGGTCAATGCCACGTAGGCGTATCGAAACGGTAGAGCCCGTTTCGAAACGCTCGGCAAAATTCTCATCCAGGTAAAGCCTATTTCGATACCAGTATCGAAACGATTTAGCTACTGGAATGCACCGTATCAAAACGCCCTAAGGTGTTTCAAAACGCCTAGACAATTTTGTGAAGTTTGGCTTTGAAAAACATGTAAAACCTTTTAAAAACATCCCTAAACATAGTTTCAAGTTATTTGGACTTTGGAAATTGTTTTAAATACTTTTTAAATCAGTCCAAAACATTTTTCAATTATTATATCAAAACATTAGTTCTACAGTAAAATTAACTGATAGTTGATTGATTATTTAAACAAGCAAAATGACATATAAAGACATGATTATAATCGATATTTATTTGAATACGTTATTAGTTATCAATATTTTATATCTATTAACATTAATTAGATTATAAAAAATAATATTTAATATAACATTACTAAGCATATTTGAAGGATCTATATATTAATTTATTATTTATATAATTATTTTTAATATAATTTAATTAATTATTAAATTTAAATACAAATATAAATATGTGAGAATAAAAAGAAAAAAGTATTTGTTTACGAATCTCACAATGTAAATAGGTGATGTTGAAGAATTAAAATAGAAATAGTTAAATTTAAGTTATTTGAAAATTTTAATAATTGTTAAAGGTAAAAGAGTCTTTATAACTCTTATATCAAAACTTCTAATTTCAAAAAGCTTTTATTAATAACTTTTTCAAAATTAGAAGTTTCACCCGATTCGCTATTTTAATCCGTTCTTTACCAAACATTTAAATTTGCGGATTTGACCAGTCAAACCTCTAATTTTAGCTCAAACCTTTAATTTTGGCTCAAACCCGTCTTTACCAAACATGATCCATAACTCTAATTTTAAAAACCTAATATTAACAGTTTTTTTAAATTAGAAGTTTCACCACAATTCACTATTCCAATCCGATATTCAAATTAACAGATTTGACCCGTTAAACCTCTAATTTTAATTTAAACCTTTAATTTTAACTCAAACCTATGTTTACAAAACATAACTAGAATTTGTTACAATTAAGCTTTTTTTTAGTACATAAGTTTTGCAAAATTTTTATTTAACTTAAATATTATTTAATGAAGTTTAATTTAAAATAAGATTTTATTGATAATTAATGAAAAATTATTAAAAAGAACAAAAATTCAAAACCCAGGCAAGCGAGGGTTGATTCTATTACCGTATGTATACTCAAGGCTAAACCCACCGTCAATATTCTAAAAGCAAAACCCTGGCAGCTTTCATCTGAAATCCAGACTAACCGGAAGCTATAGAACTTGGGTTTTGGCTGATCGCCGTGGGTTATCAAATTCTGAATTTCTTTTAGCCGGGGAGAAGTGGAAATATGAGATTCAAGAAGCAAAAGCGTCACCGGAAGACGGTGAGATTCTTCAGCGTCAACTTTGGCTTCAGGCCGCCATTCAAGGTTCTCTGCGACGGAACTTTCGTACACCACCTTCTTCACAATGACTTAACACCCGCCGACAAAGCTCTCTCCAATTGTCTTTCTGCCCCCGTCATGCTTTTCACCACCAGGTTCAAAGCTCACCCTTTTTGTTGTATAAGTTTCTGAAAGTAATTGCTTTTGTATGAAAATCTAACCCCTTTTTTGTCGTGGGGAGTTTTCAGTTGTGTTCTGGCCGAGCTGAAAAAACTCGGTGCTGCCCAGTCTGCATCGTGCCAAGCAGCTCGTAAACTCGCAGTTGCAAGGTAACCCCTTTCTCTTTTGATCTGCCAGGTAGTGTGCGCAAAACTTAGACTCAATAAAAACTGAATTATTTAACTCTTGATGCGAAATAGGACTCGTAATTTTATAAACTCCACTCGAAAAGTTTCGAACAAATTTTGAGTTATAAAATGAAAATTCGAATAACTCGAAATTTTTAGTAATTAGTGGACTAGTTTTTAAGTTCGAGTCAGTCTTTTGATTCTGCCAATAATATATTTATATATATATTCTATACGGTTATAAAAAAACCGTTTAAATTGAAAATAATTAGTATCATACCATTATAAATACTTACAATTAAATTTGAACATAAACTCGAACAATTCGATTAACTCAAGGCTCAAAAAACAATTTCAAATAAAGTTTGACCTGTAAAATATGACTCTTTAACTCGACTAACTCGAAATTTTTTTGACTTGACTTGTTCGAATGCCCACCCCTACTGTCAGGGACTAATTTACTGATACTATCACTTTTGCTTGTGAATTTTTTACACCTAGTTTCTGTTATTTTGACAATCTTTGTGGAAAGTTAATTGTATGCGAATTATCTTAGTTTGGCCTTCTTTTATATGAATGTAATTTGTTTGAATTGTAATTGGAAATTATATTCAGATGTGATCATGAGAAGAAGGTCTGTGCTGATGCTTGCATTGAGGAGGTTATTGGAGAAAATAATATTGAGCACTTTTTTGTTGCTACACAGGATGCTGATCTTCGGAAGAAACTTCAGAAGGTGACTTTCTTTTCTTTTTTTCGCTTTTAGATTTCAATGTTACGATTCTAATTCTATGTTAGTCGGACCAGGTGTGAGTGTTAGATATGGATATGGTGAAGAGTATGTTTATTTTTCTTAGTTTTTTACATGTATTTGAAGGGTGCTTAGGGTGTCATATCACCGCATTTGTGTTCGGAAATATGCTGGACATGGTTTTTCGTGAACATAGAGAGTCGGAGTTTGCTCTATTTTTTTCCTTTTTTTTTTGTACTTTAAATTCCTTCAAGGATATATATCGTTTTTTTGCTTTCAACTTGAACATTCATACTGTTATTTAGTCTCTCTTATGAAGTTTGTATTATAATTTTCCTATGAACACTTGTTCTAATTTTGTATCTTTCTCTCCCTTTAGGTGCCTAATGTTCCTCTAATATTTGGTCTACGAAATGCCCTTTTCGTTGAGCAACATTCTAAGTTTCAGAAGGATTTTGTTAAATCCTCTGAAGAAAAACGCCTTCATATGACCGAGAAGGAATTTAAGGCACTAGAGAAGAGGACTACTAGCGTTTCAGCAAATGTGGATGAAGAAGATTCAGCTGACGAAGATGGTTTGGGTCATCACAGTCCAGGGTTGCAGCCACATAACACCAGGAATTATTCAGGAAAGGAAAGAGATGTGAAGGATAGAGTTCGATTTAAAAGAAAGAGAGCTAAGGTACTTTTCCTTATCCATCTTCCTACTTGTACCAGTTTGGTGAGAACTGTACTTTTCACGTCTCTAGCCTAATCATTGCAGACGATTATATGGTTTGTGCATTTTCATTTTGAGAGTGTAAGTTTGCTATTTTGCTTTTGGAAATGTTACCAAGGATTCATGGTCGGAACATGTCAGTTGGAAACACGAAAATGTAAACAAACTTGCATTACGAAATTTGACTTCTACTGCCATCAACGTGCCAACCGAGTAACATTTCCCTGTGTTACACGCATGCCATTAGTTTGAAACGCTAAAATCATTTGAGGGATCTAGAAACATATATACTTCTGTGATATCATTCCTTTTTAACTGCCTTCTTTAATTTATGAGGTGGCATCATAAAGCTCATGGGATTGACATTTTTTACTTCTCGACATTTATAGGGTCCAAATCCACTTTCAGTTAAGAAGAAAAAAAGTCGTGAAAACCCAAATCATGCATCTGGGAAGGTAAACTTGCTTTGAGTGTCGACATTACTTGTTTTTCAAATCTACTTGCGTTGTCTTTGGAATGAAAGGTAAATTTTGCTTCTGTAAACTATTTGATATTTAATTCTCTTTGCAGGAAGTCAAAGGTGATGATGGTAATGCTGAAAGCAAGAGGAAAAGGAAGAGGTCGCGCAAAGGTAAAACACTTGCTGGGACAGATGGTGCAGTGCAGTAGCCAGTAAGACTAGAAAATGGAACTTATACATTCAATTGAAGAAATTCTCTGGTTTTTATGATTTTTTCACCATCCAGGGAAATATTGTTACTGTTTAGATACTTTAGGGGGGTAGTTGACTGTTGAGTTAAGGGGATCAATTCATGTGTAATGTCTTATCTTTGTTAGTCATTAATCTTTTCTTCCTTTTGCTGCTTCACATCTCATTGCATTGTGTCATGATCTTAGAGAGGAGTCGTAACTCGTAAACCCCGTATCGGTTATGCTCTAGAATTGGTCTTAGGATATAAGTATTAATGTCATCTTCAACGCGTGAGACGTCTTTTGTGGATAAAACTGGGAGTTCCATTGGGTTAAAATGGACAATTCCTCGTGTGTTGGTGTGGATTGTGACATTTGGTATTAGAATCAATGTTAGGATGCTGGCAATGTTCCATGTACACCCGTTTTGGAGTGATGAGGATGTCAATTACCTAGAGAAAGAGTTATGAATCGTACTCGAATCGAAATATAATTGTTCATATCATGATGCAAAATTATGATATCCATAGGTTGGTGCGAGTACAACTTTTAGAATTTAGGTATATGGATGTCCAAATGAATGTCACCTTTTTTTGTGTCTGTAGTATGGCATCCTATTTATGTACTTACAGCCTGGTAGTCTAACAAATTATATACCATTGAGAGATCATGTATGCAGAGATAACCGATAGTTCAATCGATAATTGACGCCTATCTCCATCGGTTTTGAATAATATGAGTTAACACCTAAAATTTCGATTTTGGTTTCGCCCCTGGTTATACATTGTCAGCAAGAAGAAAGATGACAAGGTTTTGAATTTGGAACTTTGAGTTAGAAGGTAAAAATGGAGTACTGGTGGAAGAAATGAGTAATCTAATAATGCATGTGATTGTGAAGTGTGAACCAACAAGTTGCATAACCCTCCTCATATTCCATGAAGAAACAAAACCCCAAAAAGGCTATGTATTTTGTAAGCATTGGAGCCTGTGACAACCGACAAACATTCAGCTCGGTTCCAAGGCCATCCTCGGGCTCCACCAGAAAACATTGTGATGTGTAAGAACCTTACTTTCTTGGATTTGAGTTTTGAATAATTTGTCTGGATACCTTCCATGGCTGCTACATGTTCCTTGTATGACATACTTCAACATTAGTAGAAATAACATTTCTGGTAACGTTCAAAGTTACAATAGCAAAGGCAGCAGTGATGGGGCTATGATCTCTTATGGACTAGCTTCTAGGTCGATCGATGAATTAGTGTATGCTAATCTTCCTTTTGGGGGTTTTAAGATGGGATTGATGATGGATGAGAGTTTTGCAATAGTCCATGATCTTAGCTGGAATAGTTTCTCTGGTTTGTTACCGGTATTCTCCGTTGCAGAGCAATTTGATGCAGAGATAAGAACGCGGGAAGAATTCGACGTAAGAACCTTGTAACTCTAATGGGATATTATGCTGGGGAAAATGAACTGTTTTTAATTTACAATTATCCTTCTGGTGGAAACCTTGAGACTTTCATTCATGACAAGTCAGGCGAAAATGAACAGTGGCCAGTTATCTACAAGATAACCGTGGACATAGCTCAGGCTCTTGATTACCTTCATTATTCGTGTGTGCCCCGGATAGTTCATCGAGACATCAACCACATGCAGGGTATCTGACAAGGCAGATGTGTATAGTTTTGGTGTTGTAATGTTAGAATTGCTGTCGAGGAAGAAGTCCATCATTTTCTGATTATCGGAATGGATTCATCATTGTTGAATGGACCAAGATGCTGATGAAGGAGGGATGTCCTTATCGGTTTTCTCGGCTGAATTGTGGGAAACTGGACCTAGGGAGAATCTCTTGGGAATGCTATGACTTGCATACGCCTGTACCGCGGAGACACTTTCGGTTAGGCCATCAATGAAGCAAGTTCTCGAAAAATTGAAGCAGTTGAAAACCTGATAAAAGAGAAGCTGTCAAACAATGCCAACAGGTCTCAACGCTGTTGCATACAGTGCCATGTAAAAGCACTGTGATTCTAATCCTTTCCTGGTTCACATTGTTTGCAGATGACATTGGAGTGGAACACACCATTGACAGTCTTGCGCTGGCTACCTCTTATGGCCAAGGTTACATAACATGTCTCCATTATACCATTTCTTTTATTTCCTAATGTTAAGAAAAGGAAAAAAAATCTTCCATTTTGGGAGTAAATTGCTTTCACAAATTAATATGTTCATCTGTTTTTTGCAGAACGAGTTTTTGCAGACCGTGATCACGAAAACACCGAAACGGACATCGCAGCTACAAGAAATTACCACTCGGCTTGTATTAGAAATTTGATACACAAAGTATATATATGATTGTTTGATTGAAAGTAATAGGAGGCATATGACATGTAATGTTGGGGTGTGGCAAATATTACTGCAAAGTTGACAAAAGTGGGAGTAACTCTTTATTGTTTCACTTTGAAACTCTTTTGTACATATTTACTGCAAATTCTTTATGGCATTTCTATTTTTGTATTTTCTGTTGTTACATCATCATGTTCATGGCAATGTTCTCATGTAGTATAGTCTACAGTTCTATTCTTACCAAATCCACAACATAAAAACACATTATTCAACTAACACAGAGAAGTATTTGCAATTAGAGCCTCCAACATTATTGAATATACTTGATAGTCAATGACACCAAAAGGGCAACATGGAAAAAGAAAAAGGAAATAAAAAAAGAATCCCAAATTGTGATATGTAACTCTACCAAATAAGAGATGCATGCCAGGACATTTTCATCCTTCACAACTAACCTCCCATAATCCCACCTAATATCTACTTATATACAAAGAGTTTTATCTTAGAGTTCTGTAACCTAGAAGTCTCTCCTACCATTCCTCTATATATAATTATAAGAACGAACCTCGCATCACATTCAGCATACTTTCCAATTATCCGAGCAAGCTCGTAAGTCATGACCAATAAACTTTAGTCCTGCCGGTTCTCATAAACAAATTTTTAAAAAAAGGACCTCTTTTCATTGATTCCATGACCTTAATATGGTTTTCCCATTGGATGATGCAAAGCAGGATTCTGATGTGGCAAGTTCATCCATCCTGTATCATCAGCAGCCATCAGTGGGGTAGTTGTATCACAAGTACCTAAATAATCAAGCGGATAAGCAGCTTGCTGCATATTATTTCCAATTACTCCCGGCGTGCTCACCCTCATCATTCCATTGTTCCTCTGCGGAATGAACTGCTCGGTAGAGCCCATTGGTTCATAAGGGCTGCTTGAATGAAATTGGTTACAGTGAGATACAACACTAAATAGGCTCTGATCTGCAGTGCTTGAACTCAAAATATTCTGACTTTGGCCACTAAAACCATCTGAACCAGCCCATCCACCACGAACTTGATGCTCTCCGGTAAACCAGTTTTGATTCAACAGATCTCTACTATTCAACTGATGTTGGAAAGGTGCCGGCATGCGGGCAGGAGGGGCGGCCCAATCTCGCATATTTACAGAAGGAAGGTGTTCTCGCATTGGAGTCGAGTATCTTCCCCCAGAAGAGTAAATATTTTGTGGCATGCTTTGTTGCATATAAACCTCACTCTGCCTCTTTTGCCTCTCCTCTAACAGCAGTGATGACTGCAACTGCTCCTGAAATTGGCTGTTAAAATGACCATTTTCCATTAATAGATTCTTTGGGGGCTGGAAATCTGGCCCTGCCTGTTTCTGCTCACTATGATACGATGACACTCCCTGATCCTTGAATAAAGATTGAAGCATCTCATTTCGGTCTCGATTTGTGTAAGAACTAAAGGAGCCATCTTCAGAATGTTTATGCAACAAAGCCTTCCCGGTACTTTCTTTATGCAAGTCTGATTCCAGATCAATCATTTGGTTCGGGACTTCAGTGTCTTGATGAATGAACGGCAATCCACTTGTAAATGTGTATTTATGGCTGGCAGTGGAGTCATGGTAAGAGTGAGGCATGCTATCTGCTGGCCAGACAATTTCTGCAGAAGAGACGGGAACTTCATGACCAACGGTTGCACCAGCAGTGTTCAAATCGTCTGAGTGTTCAGATTCATCTGAAGATGCAACATCTGATTTTGAGATATTCTCGTTGTTTTCAGACTCCACGTGATTGCACAGCTGGCCACTATCAATAGAAGAAATCTGCTGTGGCAACTGATTCAATGGCAAGGCCAGAACAGACTCCCCATCTTCCATGCTGCACTCACTTTCCGTAGCTTCAGCATCATTCTCATCTTCAAGCAACTTCTCAGGATCCTCTTCCTCTACATCTAGAGCAGCCGAGTTTGTATTAACATCGTCTTCCTGATCCTGGAGCTTTAATGTATCTTCATCATCCTCATCCTATCACATCCAAAAAAATCTCAAAATTACAGTAGCATATAAAATGTTCAAAGCTGCTAGCAATCCCACCCCAAAAACAAAAAGAAAAAAGGGGAAAAAAACTATACATATACTAGGAGGGAGAGTTAAGAAAAAGAAATAAACCTCCGGCAGAGAATTTAGCTTTTCTTTCATCTCTTGCTCCAACGATTTGGTTATTTTCCATTTCTGCAGCTGTATTTCTCTCCGGTTTGCATATGATGCAGGGAGATCTTCCTTTACCAGTTTCAACCTATTTAAACAACATTATTTTGAGCAGAGGTATAGTGAAAATTCCCAGTTTCAAGAAAGAATTGTTTGCTTCAACACTTACCAATGGTCATGCAACTTCCTCTGTTCTTCTTCTATGAATACTTCATATGGTTGCACATGTAAGGTAGAGATGTCACCTAAAACACGGGTTATAGACTTGGATTGAATGCTTCTACCAGACTGCTCCATATTCTTTAAAAGATCGTGCTGCTTCTTACTTATCTGAAACATATCAAAGGCAAATAATCCCTTAACTACCTTAGAAAACACGAGAGAACAAGAGAGAAATCTGAACGGTAACAGAAACTAAAGAAATACTCGGTTAAAGAATATAACAGGACGTGATGCAAGAATCACTGGTAACTGGGTGTTTAATATACGAAGCTTCCTTGCATGCTTCAGTCAGCCAATCCAATGTTTAAATAATAATTAATCCTATCTCCGAAAGGATAGTTCTAATCCAAGGAGACATTTGATTAGGATAA